>JXCR01129102.1:0-14354 GCA_002079205.1 Phalaenopsis hybrid cultivar
TTGCAATTGAATGAGCTTGAAGAAATTAGGAATGAATCTTACGATAATGCGATGATTTATAAAGAAAAAAATAAAAGAATGGAATGATCGGAAGATAGTAAAAAAAAATTTGAAATTGGACGGGAAGTTTTATTATTGAATACAAGATCGAAATTATTTCTTGAAAAATTGAATTCTAGGTGGAAAGGGCCATTCAGAGTTATGAAAGTCCATCCTTATGGAGCAGTCAATATTGAAGATCCCAAAACTGGAAGAATATTTAAAGTGAATGGGCACAGATTGAAACCTTAGTTTGATGGTCGAAGACCAAATACTAAAGAGACTATCATGTTGGATCACCCAGAATGAGATTGAGAATGTCAGGCTGATGACATTAAACCAACCGCTTTGTGGGAAGCAACCCATATGTATCATTGTTTACTTTGATATTTGAGTTTTTGTTTAAAATCTTATATTTTTATTTATTTTTATGACTTTATGTAATCCGTGTATATGAGAAAAATATTTAGAAACATCTTTGTTTTCCTAATGTTGTGAAAAGACTGAGAATTTATTTGATCAAAATCGAAACAACTAAAATTTTTGAACTAGCGCATGAAGTGCCGAATTCTAGAAAGCTGGCGCTTGATACACTACGGAGACAAAAATGACTTAAAACGTTTCAAATGGCAGTATTTGATGGTTTTTGGTGGGGACACCTTCAAATAACTTCTAAAAACGGACTTAAATACATATTTTAGGGGGGGGGATGAGGGAAGAGCCACCACTTTTCAATTCTTATAGCTTCCCACTCTAGAAACTCCGCTAGATTTGGAATTTTCAACCAAAGAAAGTTCATCAGTTTCAATGCATAGAATTTTCATGATCGATTCATAATGAAGAAGAGGCTTATCAAAGAGAGGGGATTTGTGAATTGAGGATTCAAGATACTTAATATTCGAGTGGAAGAAGCTATTGTGCAGAGGCGTTGGAAAGTGTTTTGCTACACCATTACTGCTGTAGTCATCCCTATGTTGAAAGAATTTTATGCAAATCTTCATGGGATGAACCAAGGAATGATCTACATGTGTGACACGTTTGTGCAGTTCACTCCTTCGAGAATCAACAAAATGTTTATGATTGAGAACTTGCCTGTCTGCCACTATTCAAATTTCACCCCTACAACAGACAACGTGAATGAAATCTACCGCTACCTTACAGATGAAGATGCTAATTGGGAAGCCCGAGAAGATGGGAATGTTAGTTTTTCTGCATCATTATTAAATCGTACTTCTAAGGCATGACATTTCTTTATTTCCTCAAAATTACCGCCTACTTTGAAAACTAGTAAGGTCACTAAGGAGAGTGTTATCCTTAACTATTGTATTCAAATTGGAAAACTTGTTGATATTGGAACCATAATTGTAAAATCAGTTTTGGGTTTAATCATGAATGGATCTGCAACTGGATTGGGACATCCACCTACTATTTTCCAACTTTTCAGTCAATCGCAAGTACCTTATGAAAGTTGGGAGAAAGTACTACTGCCTTGGAAGCTGATAGATCCTGAAGTTTACTGCAGTTGCATTGGAATAGGAGATGAAAATGATATGAATGTACTAATGGATCAAGGTTTCCATAATTCATCACCTATTCAGCCTTACTACAACTCGAGTGCACTTTCAGAGAGAATCAAGAAGATAGAGAAAGAGGTGCATAATTTTATGCATGCAATTGAGAATATTTCTGAAATGCTGGATCAACTGGATTAGAAACTCAAGGAAAATTTTGAACATACAGAGCGTATTGAAGATGGTCTGGTATGTATGTTCAAGAAGCATGTGTGTATTGAGGAGGAAAATTCAACTGATGATATTCCATTTAGACCCTTCTACAATCTGTATGTACACTACCAGTCTATGTGAAATTTCCAGAAGGAAGAGAGTGAAGAAGATGTTTAAAGTTGAGTCAAGCATGAAATTTTTTGTTTAGTATTGTTTGTTTTAATTTGTTATGTTAGATTACCTTTACTTTCTATTATTGCACTATCTACGTTTATTGCCTTGAAGTTTGATGTTTATATTCCAGCAATGGCACTACTAGAAAGTTCTGTTTAGGTTTGTGTTTTAGTAATTTATTTGAAATTTATTTGCATTTTTGTAGAATCTACGATGGCTGACCGACCTTTTTGTAAATCAACAATTACAAGAATTTGATGACGCTACTAGAAGATTTAAACTCCAGCAACGATGCCAAAGACTTGACTGTGACTTTATATATAGATGTTTGATTTAATAAAGATGTATAGAATGTTAAAGTCGATTTGTCAATGCAAGTATACGTATCACTCAAGTAATATAGGGCTCTAATGGAGTCCTAAATATCGATCCCACAGGGAGAAATAAAATACTACGGACTAAGATTTAATAAAAAGTAATTCTTCAACTACAACAACGTTAAATTTGCTTATCTGTCACTAATATGCAATTAAAATAAGTAGATAATTTGGATAATAACTAATTATAGAGAATACGTTAATTGTGATATTCAATATATAAGAAAGCATCCTTCTTCTTGCCAAGAAATTATAGTGAATGGATAAAATGAATTAGTTCAATTATATTGTGTCTAATAGGAGCATACCTATTCTTTAACCTTTGGTCCAGGCATAAAGAACATTGACTAATCCTATAGTAGGAGCATACCTATTCTTTACCCTTTGGTCCAGGCATAAAGAACATTGACTAATCCTACGCATGTTTACTGAATCCATGGCTAGGCTGGGAGGATACCGGCTCTCACTTCGGAGCTCCCACGTTCCATTTACTGAATCCGTGGTTAGGCTGGGAGGATACCGACTCTCACTTTGGAGCTCCCACATTCCGTTGTTGATTTTACGGCTAGGGTTGGGAGGATACCGGCTCTCACTTCGGAGCTCCCACGTTCCTCTCATCTGAGGGCTAACATCTACACATCAGCACCCAAACGATAGGACCGAATTGGGGATTTTAGTCTGTCACTCTAAAATCTCCAATTCTAAGCCCGATAATAATATTTCCCTATTTATTTGCACCCAAATTCCAAGGGCTTTGACCTCCCTGAATCTTGAATGTAATCTTCACTTTAGTTGTAAAACTCAAGATATTTTAACAATTCAATTGACCAGATTGAAAGTAAATTAAGATCAAAGTGAAAAGATCATCACAATTTCTTATAATTGGCCAGATTGAAAGTAAATTAAGATTGAAGTGAAAAGATCATCACAATTTCTTAAACTAGCCAGATTGAAAGTAAATTAAGATCGAAGTGAAAATATCATCACAATTTCTTAAACATTTTCAGCCAGATTGAAAGTAAATGAAGATCGAAGTGAAAAGATCATCACAATTTCTTAAACATTTTCTAATTGGGCAGATTGAAAGTAAATTAAGATCAAAGTGAAAAGATCATCACAATTTCTTAAACATTTTCATGCAAGATTGAAAGTAAATTAATGAAAAGATCATCACAATTTCTTAAACATTTTCATGATTTGACGAATTCAAATCACCATTTCACAAATCTCGAGAAAAGGAGAAAGACAGAGAAAGCTACTCAGAACTCATGGGAAAGCACAACATAACTTGGAATTCATAAATAAAATCAAAGCCATACAAACTATAACAAGTAAATAACTTATCTCTAAATTTCTCCTCAAGAACACTCCTCAAAGTTCCTCTAAATCTCTTCCTTTCTTTACAGCACACAGAATTCCTCTTTGAAGTAGCAAGGAGGAATACATCTCTCACTTTCCCTCCACTCTTACAATTTCTCGAAGAATTCCTCATAATTATACACTCTCACAAGCTCTAATGGACTCTCTGAACCTTTCAAAACCTTCCTTCCTCTCCAAGAGTCTCTTTATTTTCGGCCAAAATGTTCTCTTTAAAGATGTGGATGAGTTTTCCCAAGAGTCACTTACGCACCCCTCCAAAATCCGGCCTTGTCCATTGTACATGTCACATAACCGTCGATCCCGCCGTCGGTGGCCTCGATGGCGCCGTCGACGGCCTTCTAGAAAATTTGTCTTGTAGCCTCGGGAAAAGCTCGCTGTCGGCCCCCTAGTGCAATTTTCCACATTTTGGTCCTTTTTGCTCCAAATTTGCTCCTTTTTGCATATTTTTGCTCCATTGACCCTAATTCATCATTCCTACAACAAAACATCAAAAATACCTTTCTTTATAATATCATTAAAAACAGTATAAAAGAGATATGAAAATCTCAACATATTTTCCTTTGGCCAAAATCCCCCAAACTTAACTATTACTTGTCCTTAAATCTCAACATATTTTCCTTTGGTCAAAATTCCCCAAACTTAACTATTCATGTCCTCAAGTTATCAAAAATACCTTTCTTTAAAGTGCAATATCATTAAAAACAGTATAAAAGAGGTATGAAAACAACAAAAATACCTTTCTTTAAAGTGCAATATCATTAAAAACAGTATAAAAGAGGTATGAAAATCACAATATATTTTCCTTTGGTCAAAATCCCCCAAACTTAACTATTACTTGTCCTCAAGTAATTTCAGTACTATATAAAAGTTATGATCTACTGCAATAATATTTAAATTCAGAAACACTATAAGTTTGATTTAGATAAATATCATAGTGAGATTTTCAGAAAAAATTCAATTCAGAAATACTATAAGTTTGATTTAGATAAATACCATAGTGAGATTTTCAGAAAAAATTCAAGTAAACCATAAGTTTGATTTAGGATAAATATCATAGTGAGATTTTTAGAAAACAGTTCAAGCAATTGAATTCGTTTGACTTAAATAAATATCATAGTGAGATTTTTAGAAAACAATTCATTTAATTGAATTAAGCCTTGTATCGATCAGATTATTTAGTCATCAAGCTTTAAGAGTTCTAGTTTTCTATTTATTTCAAGAATGACTATAGATTGCAGTATTAAGTCACTTAGAATATCCAAAAGATAAGAATTTCATGAGAACTCTATTAGTAAAAAGATCTATTCTATAAATATAAGTTCAGGAATGTATTTATGTTTTCCCTTTAGGTAGTTCCAGTGAAGCCAATTTTTTATTAAGCATCTCCTCAAGCTTCTCCTCACTTTTATTTTTCTTTCTTTTCTTTCATTTGGATTGTTTTCAATCCTATTTATTTTTCTTTTCTTTTCAGGTATTGTTTTCAATCCTTTTTTTTCCTTTTTCAAGTGAGGATTTCTATATCTGGATAGCCTTTAATGATTTTGAACTTCACTTTTCTTTCCCTAAATTTGAAACATAAAGCATTTCTTACCTTATAAGTATTTCATAGCTTTTACACCATTGAGCCCCAGCCTTTTCTTCTCAATTGAAATTCGAGATTCCTAATACTTTAAAATATAGTTTCCTTTACCTTATATAGTTAACTATAATCTTATTCTCTTATATTAAATATCTTAAGTTAACAAATTAGTTTTCATTACAAAAATATTTCCTTAACTCTACCATAATATTTAAATAGTTACAAAAATATAGTTACCTGAATTAAATTCACTACATAAAATCATATAAATAATTTTTGAAAATATTGAAATAGAGGACATCTAGTAGTTAATCTTTTTCTTCCCTCCCCCAAACTTAAATTTTTAAATATGAAATAAAAGTGGAAAGAAAATACTATAAATATAAATCATACCTCAGTATTGTAGGCATCTTTATCATTCTGAAATTTCTGCAGGCCTTCTCCAATTTTTACTTCACCTGGTCTGAAATATTAGGAGCTTTCTACACATATAAATCATTAGAGGAATTTCTAGGAAATGAAATTTTGAAACAAGTATAAAACTAAAACAAACACAACATTTCCTAACACAACCACAATACTAAATAAAAGACAAAAATACTAAAATGAAAATAAACATCACATCACATTACAATCCACAAAGTACACTAAATGAAAGTTCAATTACATACTCATTCATTTTTCTCATAAAAAGATTACATAACATAAAAATAAACAAAAATACAAACATAAGTACATCAATCTCATTCTAAATATCAAAATCCCAAACTATTTCATCGTCGCCTTGATCAGCAGGTGGATCGGGTTGATACTGAGTATATCGGGGGCATTCAGGAAATGTAACATCAGGCTCTCCTCTGTAGTGTCGGGCCTGAGCATCATAATAGGCTATTTCAAAATCAGAATGCCTCTGCAGGTACTCACTATCATAATCATGTCGGCGTTCTAAACCTCCAATCCTCTCATTTATCAAATCTATGCTCTTCCGCTGCAAGGTCAACTCATTCATCAAATCTGCTAAGGTAGGGGAGCTAGAAGGAGGAGGAGGGTCATAACTTGTAGAGGGAACGTCTCTACTAGTAGAAGGTTCCTGACTCCTACTTCCAGTTCTCCATTTCTCATGGGATACATAAGTTTTCAAATTTGATTTACTAATGGGTTTCATAGGTGAACCCATTCTTCCTCTCCAGCTTCCACTCCAGAAAGTTGGCATAGTGCATAAATAAGTTCAGGATGTCCTAGACCTCCACTAGTTTCACTCCTTACCGTAGTCATTATATTCTTAAAAATAGTCTTCACCACATTTATAGTTTTGTTATTTTGAATACAAAAATTCAGAATAGCTCTATCTCTAGTTACCTCTCTTTTGTGGTTAGTCGGTAACAGAATAGAGGAAATGAAATAGTGTCACGCCTTAGAGGTGACATTTAACATGGAAGCATAAAAGTTTACCCGTTCTCGCAGCTTTATCTTCCACGTTCCTTTCCCATCAGTGAGAAAGTTAATCACATTATTGAGGGATTTTTCCATCATACTAAACGATTCATAGTGGCAGATGTAAGAATCTGGGACTTCATAACAGGCAGCGGTACATTCCGTAGGAAGTCTACGCCCTTGCACGATTCCATCTTCAGCATAAATCACATTAGCGTAGAACTCTTTCACCACATTTGCATCGGCTTTATTGGTGGTGTAATAAAAGTTTTCCTACCTCCGCTCGGCAATAACCTGTTCAATTTCTCCTCCCGGACTCTCGAAAACTCGATCTTGAATACATTTTTTCCTTTAAGTATCAAAGTGAATTGAGTTTGAGCCATCACATTGACGAAGCGTGAATCATCAAACTCAACTCTTCTCTTTTGACGAGGAGCCATTTTTAATCTAATCAAATCAAAGAAAATTTTCAAACATTACTTCTAATATGTAAATAATGGCTTCCAATGGTAATTCAAAGAGTTCAACATTAAGATCCATGAATTTCTTCCAAAATTTTCTTCACATTTTCAACAGGTTTCCTCTATGTGGAAGAAATACATAGGTAAAAATCAAATATTTTTAACTTGGAGTGAAGCTCTTACCTAAAGAAGATCAAATCCGATATCCAAAAGCCTTTAAAACGTCTCTCAATCCAAGATCTATCAATCTCGAAAATGACATTTTTAGGAGGAAGGGGATGATGAATAGTGGCAGTTGACTGGTCAAAATCGTAGTTAAAGAGGTATTTTTGCGATCTCGCCTACGGCGGGGTCAATGGTGCCATCGACGCGCTCTATTATATTTTTAACATAGGTCTCGGGAAATTCCCGTCGTCGGCGGCGTCGAGGGCGCCGTCAGCGTGCTCTATTGACTTTGTCCAAATTCCATATTTTTGCAATTTTGATCAATTCTAAGCCTAAACGTCATCCGTTTAATCTTTATAAACATAATTTTAAATAGTTAAATGATGTACTTAACATATACAGACTTTCACACAACAAAACATCACATTTATATATAAATTCCAAGGGGTACAATAAACGTTACATAACACACCTATATTAGGTATTTTCTCAACCTCAATACATTAATTCAGCGTCGCAATCCAAGCCACAACACTCAAAACACTGAAAACAAAACATCTTATGCTTAGTCTCAACTATACAGAGATCTTTAAGCATAATTCTAAAGCAAAACAAAGATAAAGTTCAAATCTAAACACACAAATATAAATGCAACATATGAGATCTACTACTCGTCAGATTCTGTGCTAGTGTCTCCTCTGAGATCTCCCATTGATTGCACATGGACGAAGAGGTTGTAGAAGGGTCGGAAAGAAAATTCTTTAGCTGAATCTTTCTCAATTAATTTCATCCTCTTCATCAGTCGTATCAAGCTATCTTCTAAATGTCCCGAATGATCGAAATGTTCTTTCATCCTTCAGTTTAAATGATGGAAGCATTAGTAGATATTATTAATTGCATTAATCACATTTTGTACCTCCTTTTCTAATTTCTTGAGTCGGCGCAGGATCACCAAAGACTTATCAGGGACTAAGGGTTGTACTGGCAGAGAATTCTGAGAAGATTGATAAACTATCATAGCCATGTCATTTTCATCTTCAAATGATGACAGATAATTCTGAGAAGATTGATCAACTATCATAGCCATGTCATTTTCATCTTCAAATGATGGGAGAAATTTCTAAGGTAGCAGTACCTTTTTCCAGTTTTCATAGGATACTTGGGATTGACTGTAAAATGAGAAAATTATTGAAGGGTGTCCAAGCCCATAAGTTGATCCGTGAACGATCAAGCCTAAGACTGACTTCACAATTATAGATCCAATATCGATCGGCAGCCCACTTTGGATGCAGTAATTCAGAATGACACTTTCTTTAGAAACCTTACCAACCTTCATTATCGGTAACAGTTTTGCAAAAATGAAGAAGTGTTAGTGTTTAGAGACGGGATTCAAAAGTGTTGAAGAAAAACTAACATACCCGTACTCTCGCATTAGTCAGTTTCGTCCGTCAAATACAGGTAAATTTCATTCATCTGGTTTCTCGTTGGGACGAAATTAGAATAGTGGCAGTTTGCCCGTCAAATACTGGTAAATTTCATTCATCTGGTCTCTCGTTGGGACGAAATTGGAATATTCATCAAATAATGATAAATTTCATTCATCTGGTCTCTCGTTGGGACGAAATTGGAATAGTGGCAGACATGAACATTCTCTATCATATATAACTCGTTGATTCTTGAAGGAGTGAAAGTAATCCATCTCCCTCGCACATAANCCCTCGTACATAAACAACTCCTTGGTTAATTCCATGTAAATTTGCGTAAAATTCTTTTACCACAGGAACTACCACGGCAACAGTAGTGTAGCATAACACTTCCCATCTTTACCACACTATTGTTTCTTCAATATCCATTGTGGGATTATTCAATCCGCGATTCACGAATCCTCGTTCCTTGATTAATCTTTTCTTCGTCAGTGCTTGTTGAAGATTTGCTGCCCTCCCACACTAATGAACTTTCGCCGATTGAAAACTCGCATTCTGGGATTATCAGGGGAATTGGACGCCATAGGAATGAAATTGACAGAGTTTTTCTTCATTTTTAGGGAGAAAATATGAACTAGAGTTCAAAATTTTGAGTTTAAAAAGACTATTCTGGCCCAAAAAAACGTCAAAAATCGCTCATCGGACACAAAAAATTGCCTCTTACCGGTCTTGCCCTCGGCGGTGTCGAGGGCGCCATCAGAGCGCTTCTGTATTAAATTTTGCCTGGACTCTTGGGAAAATCCCGCCGTCGGCGCCGTCGAGGACGCCGTCGGTGCCCAAGGAAAAACTTTCACAGTTTTGCTCTGGTCCAAATGCGTTGCAATTTTTCTATATATGGATCCAATTTTTGAGATATTTGAAGTGTAAATACGAGTAGTAGAGCTTAATACTACTATCAACTAGCGATAAATTCAAATAAAAACTACCATAATCGCAAATAAAGATAAACATAAATATAAATATAAATATAAATATAAATATAAATATAAATATAAATATAAATGTGGGTTGCCTCCCATAAAGCACTTGGTTTAACGTCGTCAACCCGACCTATTCAGGTTCATTCAGGTTGACTGATCATTAACACCTCTTTAAAATTTGGTCTTTTACCCTCATAATATGGTTTTAATCTATGTCCATTTACTTTAAATCTTTTCGTTTTCTGATCTTCAATTTCAATAGCTCTGTAAGTATAAACTTGAGTCACAGTAAATGACCCTAACCAATGAGACTTCAATTTCCTAGATTTCAACAGCTCCGTAAGTATAAACTTGAGTCATAGTAAAGGGTCCTAACTAACGAGACTTCAATTTTTCTGATATTCAATTTCAATAGTTTCGTAAGTGTAAACTTGACTCACAGTAAATGGTCCTAACCAATGAGACTTCAATTTCCCAGGGAATAACTTCAACCTTGTATTGTAAAGCAAAACTTCTTGTCCTGGTTCAAAGTTCGGTTAATTTTCCGATCATGCCATAACTTTAGCTTTTCCTTATAAATTCTGTCATTATCATAAGATTCAATTCTTAATTCTTTCAATTCATTTAACTGTAACAATCTCTTCTTACCAGCATCTTTCAAATTATAATTGAATTCTTTAATTGCCCAATAATTTATGCTCCAATTCTACTAGTAAGTGAAAAGTCTTTCCAAAAATCAATCTGAAAGGAGTCGTTTCAATAGGAGTTTTATAAGCAGTCCTGTGAGCCCATAATGTTGTATCCAATCTAGTGGACCAATCTATTCTACTAGGGTTCATAGTCTTTTCAAGTATTTATTTAATCTCCTTATAAGAAACTTCAACTAATCCACTGGTTTGAGGGTGATAAGCAGTAGAGATTCTATGAATAATATTAAATTTTTCTGCCAATCTCTGAATATATTTATTCCTAAAATGGGATCCTCCATCAGTAATAATCATCCTAGGCATTCCGTATCTAGTGAAAATATTTTTCATTAAAAATCTTGAAACACTTTTAGCGTCACAGCGAGGTAAAGCTTGTGCTTCAATCCACTTAGAGACGTAGTCTACTGCAATTAATATATATAAGTTCCCAAATGAAGGAATAAATGGTCCCATAAAATCTAATCCCCAAACATCAAAGATCTCAACTTCCAATATGAAATTTAGAGGCATTTCATTTCTTCTAGATATATTGCCTACTCGTTGACATCGATCACAAGTTTTTATATATCTATAAACATCTCTAAATATAGTAGGCCAATAAAATTCAGCTTGTAAAATTTTATAAGTAGTTTTATTGCTCTCAAAATGTCCTCCAAATTCAGAATCATGACATTTTTGAATAATCAATTCAATTTCTTCATAAGGTACACATCTCCTCATAATTAGATCCTTACATTGTTTATATAAATAACTCATCCCAAAAAATTTGCTTTCGCATCATGAATGAATTTCCTTTGTTGTTGCGATGTCAGCATAGGTGGCAAAATATCACTTACAATATAATTAACAATATCAGCATACCATGGTCAGTGTTAGCATAGGTGGCAAAATATCACTTACAATATAATTAACAATATCAGCATACCATGGTAGTTGCAATATCAGCATAGGTGGCAAAATATCACTTACAATATAATTAACAATATCAGCATACCATGGTATTGTTGTTGCAATGCCAGCATAGGTGGCAAAATATCACTTACAATATAATTAACAATATCAGCATACCATGGTATTTTCATTCATTAATATTATAAAGTTGTTTATCAGGGAAACTACCTGTAATTTCATTGTCGGTGTTAGATAATTCATGATTTTCTAATCTTGACAAACAACATACGTGGCAAAATATCACTTACAATATAATTAACAATATCAGCATACCATGGTATTTTCCAACACTAACATTATAATGATGTTCATCAGGGAAACTGTCTGTAATTTCATTGTCAACATCAGATAATTCATGGTTTTCTACACTAATATTATAAAGCTGTTCATCAGAGAAACTGTCTGTAATTTCATTGTCAACATTAGATATATTATGGTTTTCTAATCTTGATAAATGATCAGCAATTTGATTATCAGTTCCCTTTCTATCAATAACTACAAGATCAAATTCTTGCATCAATAATATCCATCAAATCAACCTTGGTTTGACATCTTTCTTTTGCATCAGATATTTAATAGCCGAGTGATCAGTGTGCACAACACATTTCGCTCCAATTAAATAAGATTAAAATTTATCTAAAGCATATACGATAGCTAGTAGCACTTTTTCAGCAACAGTATAGTTAATTTGAGCATTATTAAGAGTTTTACTAGCGTAGTATATCACCTTAAAAATCTTTTCATACCTTTGTCCAAGGAAAGCTCCAGAGTAGTATATAACTTTAAAAATCTTTTCATACCTTTGTCCAAGGACAGCTCCAATAGCATAATATAGCATCTTACATCAGTTCAAATGGTTTCTCCCAGTTAGGTGAAACTATAATAGGGCTTGTGATTAATTTTGACTTTAAAAATCTTTTCATACCTTTGTCTAAGAACAGCTCCAATAGCATAATCACTAGCATCACACATCAGTTCAAATGGTTTCTCTCAGTTAGGTAAAACTATAATAGGGGTTGTGATTAATTTTTCCTTTAAAATTTCATACCTTTGTCCAAGAACAGCTCCAATAGCATAATCACTAACATCACACATCAGTTCAAAATAATCTTTTCATACCTTTGTCCAAGAACAGCTCCAATAACATAATCACTAGCATCACACATCAGTTCAAATGTTCCCAGTTATGTGAAACTATAATAGGGGCTGTGATTAATTTTTTCTTTAATTACTCAAAGGCTTTAGTTAGGTGAAACTATAATAGGGGTTGTGATTAATTTTTCCTTTAATAACTCAAAGGCATCAAGGACTGCTCCAATAGCATAATCACTAGCATCACACATCAGTTCAAATGGTTTCTCCCAGTTAGGTAAAGTATAATAGGTGTCGTGATTAATTTTTCTTTTAATAACTCAAAGGTATTTAAACAGCTTTCAGTAAACTCAAATTTCTTGTCCTTTTCTAAAAGTTGGCATAGAGGTTTAGTAACTTTTGAGAAATCTTTAATAAAACACCTGTAAAAACCAACATGTCCCAGAAAACTTCTAACTTCTCTTACACTAGTAGGAGCTGTTAGTTTAGATATAACTTGGATTTTTTGCAGGGTCCGTTTCCATACCATTTTCTGAAATCTTATGCCCTAACACAATTCCTCCTGCAACCATAAATTGACATTTCTCCCAATTTAGAACTAACTTCTTTCGCATAACTCTAAAACTTTTTCAAGATAAATTAAGCATGCACCAAATGATGTTCCAAATACAGAGAAATCATCCATAAATACTTTCAGCCCATCGTCAATTAATTTACTAAATATGGACATCATACATCTTTGGAATGTTGCAGGTGCATTACATAGTCCAAAAGACATTCTTCTAAACGCAAAAGTTTCAAAAGGAATACTAAATTTTGTCTTTTCTTGATCCTCAGGAGCAATAAGAATTTGATTGTAACTGTTATATCCATCTAAAAAGCAAAAATATTTGTGCCCAGCAAGTCTATCTACTATTTGATCTAGAAATGGTAGGGAAAAATGATCTTTCCTGGTGGCAGTGTTTAATTTCTATAATCAATGCAAATGCGCCACCCAGTGACTTGTTTAATAGGTATCAACTCATTATTTTCTTTTGTTTCAACAGTCACTCCTCCTTTCTTCAGTACACAATGAATTGGACTTACCCATGCACTATCTGAAATAGGATATATAATTCCAGTGTCTAACCATTTCAAAATTTCCCTTTTTACTACTTCTTTCATTATAGGGTTTAATCTCCTTTGTGGATCAACTCTTGGTTTAGAGTGTTCATCTAATATAATTCTATGCATACAGATCGAAGGACTGATTCCTTTAATATCTGCTAAGGTCCAACCAAAAGCTCTCTTGTATCTTTTCAATGTGTCTATCAGTCTTTGTTCTTGTAAATCATTTAATTCTGAAGATATAATAACAGGTAATATAGATGAGTCTCCCAAAAATACATACTTCAAGTAGTTAGGTAATGTTTTCAACTCAAGTTCAGGTGGGTTAATAATTGATGGAAATAGATTCTTATCAGCTTTTTATGTAATATCCAACATTTCAAATCTTTTCTGAACATAATCTAATTCTTCATTTTCTAATTTGTCCAGAATAATTTTTTCATTTTCTTTGAATTGTTCTTCAAATTACTTTTTATCTTCAAAATGTTTTTTAAAATGTTCATTCAGTAGATGTTCAACAATTTCCATGCGAAAACATTCATTATCTCTTTAAACAGTATGGTATTTCATAGATTTCACAATGTTAAAAGTCACTTCTTGATCATTAACTCTCATAGTTATGGATTTCATAGATTTCACAATGTTAAAAGTCATTTCTTGATCATTTACTCTCATAGTTAATTCTCCTTTTTGAACATCTATCATAGCTTTTCCAGTAGCTAAAAATGGTCTCCCTAAAATAATAGGTATTTCTTTATCT
>JXCR01129104.1:0-14428 GCA_002079205.1 Phalaenopsis hybrid cultivar
TATATATATATATATATATATATAACCTACATGCATACAATATGTGAAAATATTAAAATATGTCAGTATGAATCTCGAGACAGATGAACAACTCAGACGAAAGATATGGACGATTGAACAAGGCTTTTGACAATCGTTTGAGTTGGATATTGGCGAATGAGGCGTCTAGTTTTAGTGATCGGAGGAACTTACCAGCTAATTTCTTGTAGGGTAGCGATCGTCTCGCAGTGTAGCGATCGGTCCTCATAACGGTCGACAAGAAACATCCCTTTTTGGACCGACTATCGGCGAACATATGACACAACGAACGACCGACGAGCTTCATAGGCACCTGAATCAGTCCTTGAGTCTTATTACAAGTGGGTATTTATGTAATTACCAAAAGGTCTCTCTAAAAGGCTAATGATGAGGGGAATGATATGTAATTTTGAATATCCTAAATAATAGCTACACATTTCTTGTTGTTCCCTACTGTCTCTCTCTCTCTCGCTCTAACATTTAATACCTTGGGTGTGTATCCGGGACAGTTTCAGATTCAACATCCTTTAAGGTGCAATGAGCATGGACGAGAAGAGGAGCCTAGCAACAACAATGGGGAAAATCCAGTCAGAGGAACGTGGTGGAAGTAGCATGCACTAAGGAGTTCATGGAAGAATTCATCTAGCAAGGTTTGCAAGATTTGAGAACTTAGATCACCAATCAAATGTCAATACAATTTGTAGGGGTGCGAAGAGTCGTGGTTGCCCTAGTCCCAGGAAGAGAACCGACCCAACAACTACCACCCCTAAAGGAGAACCACCAACAAATAATGGAGAAAGAGTGATCCACCTACAGAAGAAGCCTGAAGACCGGTTATACCAAGGCAACACTAGATCTGACCCTGTGGAAGACAGGAACCGACTAGTGCTGATCGAGTTATAGAGGTAGTCAGAGAATGCTTTCTTCCTACAGGTCTCAGAAGCTAAACTCTTGAAGAAGTTCAACTTGCCCGTCTTAGAATCATATAAAGGACGGTTAGATCTCAATGACCACCTTGCATCGCTGGAATCATCCATTTGCATGCTAAAATTTTTTTCTTCCCTCCAGTGTAAGCTATTCTTCACAACATTGAGATCAACCGCATTAAGGTGGTTCGATGGGTTGCCCGGGGGTAATCACCTATCTTATAGAGTTTAGGAGAATTTTTCTACCATAGTTTGCAAGTGCTCTGAGGCCTAAGAAAAGCACCCAATCTCTATAGCAACTGAAGCAGGGAGCCAAAGAGAGCTCGTGGTCATTTGTCGAGTGTTTCTAGATTGAAACACTGGATGTCAAGGATCTAAAACCCAACATGGCGAAAGTTGCACTGACATAAGGAGTGAGGACGAAGAGATTTTGTTTTGACCTCGAACTCGTAGAGCCACAAAGCTTGACCGAGCTATTTGAGATGTCCAACAAGTATATTGTCGTCTATGAGAGCGTCCCAGAACAAGCTATTTGAGATGGCGAACAAGTATGCCATGTATGAGGCCATGGTTGTGTTTCATGCAAAAGGAAATTAGGATTTTTATGAACTTTAAATGAAAAAGGTTAACATGCCCCATTTGGGTAAAACTTCATGTACTAGTATGGTATGCTTGGTATGATTCCGTGATGGAATGATTTAAATTAAAGTGAGATGATGAAGAAGGTCTTTTGTCATGTGGGCTCAATTTGGGCCTTTCAAAATTAATCCCATGGACTTTAGGGAATGCATATGGGTATGGGCTTTCAAAGAATGCATGAAGAATTTAATTATTAAAATTAATAATGGGCTTATCAAATTTTGTTTGGATTTGGTTTCAGTTGGTCTTAAACATGATGAACTTTAATGTGGATTTGAAATTTGAGAAATTTGAAATGAATTTGGGGTGATTTGGGGACTTTGGGATTTTAAGGGCAATTTAAGAATTTTGGTCAATTTGGGTGAAATTGGGATCATTAGGTGGTTAGGATTGATTTGGGTGAGGTTTGGAGTGAAATTGGAGATTTTGGGAATTTTTGGAGCAAGAAGGAAATTTTGGTAAATTTTTTGGCAATTTGGGGGGTATTTTGGAGATTTTGACTAAAATGGGGTATTTTGGTCAATTTGAATGATTTGATATTATTTTTGGGTGAGAATTGACAGTTTGGGTAATTTTAATAATCTTTGGGTTCCGAGGGTATTTTGGTAATTTTGGAAAATTTGGGGGGAAGAAGGTTAAAGTTGGGTGTTTTTGGTGAAATTGGAATTCATGAAGATGTTAATCATAATGATGCCCTTTTTATCCCATGAGATCAATGAGAGCCCATTTTGGATCCTCCCTGTGTTGGTCCTAGCCATCCTTACCAAAGGTCAAGGGTTTGGAGACCACCTACATGAATTTCCAAAAAAGGGAGAAAGGACTAAGCATGACTTGCTTTAGGGTCTTTGGAAAATGTGATAGTTATGGGTTCAAGTGTGTTTTGATAAGCCTGACCAAGACCAAGTCTTCCAGGGCTAACCCCAAGGCCTGACAGTCCTATGGGGACCATCCTTGAGTTTCCTTATGTTGGCTCCAACCTACTAAGTGCTAGAGGTCAAAACCATACATGTGAAACTTCAAAAAGAGTAAATAGGTGTCTAGAATTTCTAATGAGTAGGTTTCCATCACCAGTCCTCTAGGATAGTCAACAAGAAAATTCTATGACTAGATCTTAGGCCTTTAGGAGAAGAAAACTAGACCTCAACAAAAGTTAGGTCAACAGGAACAACATTTTATTTGATGATACGTCTAAACTTTTTCAAATGGCAATTAACAAAATGACAAAACAGTTAAATGTTGATATCATGCTTCTAAGAAAATGTTGAGAGCTGAACATACTTCGTTGGCCTTAAATAAAAATAAAAAACGCGAAAACTCTAAAATGAAACATCAAAATTATCTCATTTTACTCTCTTCATCACTGCTCTAAATAATAACATCATAATAAGTAAGATTAAGTTTATTCACGACCGCAACAACATCACTATTATCAATTTTTATATGTGAAATACACATTTTTATGCATAGATTTAAGACACTAAAGTGTCACGTATATAAATACCAGTTAAGTGTGAGATACATAAATACAAAAAAGCTGTGTGCTAGGTATGTGAATTTGTCACTTAAAGGCAAATTTACATCCATGGCAACCAATTCATATGTATTTACATAATCCAAATCTAAAATTTCATATTTGCACACATAATTCTCAAAACTTAATAACACATTTTCATGTATAGCTTTAAAACACAAAAAGTGTTATGTATGTATATATAGAAGTATAGGTGTGAGATATGTAAATACTAATATTATTTACTTTAATTTATATAATACACAATGGCTACAATTAATACTTGGATCAAACTTGTTAATATGGACATTTCTCCCTTCCTAAGTGTCATGTGCATAAATATTAAAGTTTGGGTATGAGAATTGTGCTAGGCATGCAAATTTCTTATTGTACTAGTGTTAGATATGAAAAGACATAAGAGTTGAGCCATATGCATGTAATAATGAAAAATGTCAACAAAATTTTAGAAAACGGAATTAAAAATTTTGAATTTCTCCAAAACACAAAATATCGAATTGCCGAAAAAAGCTAATAATTTAAGAAAAAAAATTTCAAGAAATATTGTAATTGAGATTGCATTGTATTTGAGTGTAAAAATATAAGAAATGGTAAATCTCGGCGAAATTTCGGCAGATAGCATTTGGTTCGACGTCGGCTCCAGTGTCGAGGGCTTACACGTGAGCAAAAACGAGAAATTTAGGACGTCTGTTCGATAAAAAAGAATCTTTCAAATGACTTTTAGATAATATTTCATATAGACTCTTAATCTCTTAATAAGTGACGGGGCAGACGGTTGATTAATGTATCATGACTGTCGATTATTAAATACCCTAAAACTTGTTTATCTTCATTTCGAAGTTATTACTTCATGAATTTCAGTTAAAACATTCATTAAAAATAAGGCAGTAACGCACAAATTATGCATAAATCTACAAATTACTCAACAATGCTGACTAAAAGTAAGATAAAATACTAGTTTCAATAATATAATAAAATTACTTTAGGATTTTGTTCAGAATTGAGGCTGCACAAATCCATTGTGCTGCACAAATTGTGCCTCAAGTTAACAAATAGCTATATATAGTTGACTTCAAAAAAACATCATAAAATTCTAAATCCAATATTTAACATAATTACATGAGCATTATTTTCAGAATTCAAGCCATATAATCTGATTGTACTGAAAAATTTGTGCCCACATTTAACAAAGTGATCAACTAAGCTCAAATATGATTTAAACAACAATTTTTCATAAGTGGGCTTTTCAGAATCAGGCAGACATAGCCATGCTGCCTATTTAACAAATTACTGAACAATGCTCAAATAAACATAATAGAAATTTGATGTCTACATCATAACATGTTACATGACCCTTTTTTTCAAAAATCGACATATTTACATGTGCCTTATTTGCAAAATCAACATAACATATCTAGTTCATAAAATATCATTATCCCAACATAATTACATGAGCCATATTTTAAGAAATCAAGTAGTAGAATACAATTGTAATGCCAAAATTGTGTCCAAAATCAACAAATTAGTCGACTAAGCTGGCTGAGAACATCAAATAATTTTTATTTTAACAACACAACATATTTACATGACATTTTTTAAAAAAAAAATATGATAATATAATTTCATTGTGCTACTCAAATTGTGTCTTAATGCAACAAATTATATTTGATTTTATTTAGAAAACATTAAAATCTTGTTACAACATAATAAAAGAATTAGATGTAATTTTTCTTAATGAATAAGTCGATAGACTCCAAATATATTGCCATGACAATGTCTAAAATAAATAATTTTGGCGAATAGACATCATATTATTATTATTATTATTTCTATTATTTCAGCATAAAAAATAATTGCGAAGATCAACTCTCATAAACTTAGCAATAAGTTCAAATCCTAACAACGATCTGCTTTTCATTCATTTTAATTAGCACTGTGTTGGTTTTTCATCTTCACCTTTATTATTGCGTCTATCCTTTGTTGCATTTTCTTTACCTCCAAAATAACTTTTTTTTTCTTCACCTTAGAGTATTTCTCAAATCACAATTTATTTCCCGCTCTGATTTCTTTAACCCTAAAACCCTAAATAAAGTTTTATTTTTTCAAATTTCTCCCGCGCTCGCATCGTCTAATATACTTGTTTCAAGCCACGTTGGGTTGAGCTGCCTTATAAGATGTAAAAAGTGAAGCTAGCCACGTGTCTTCATGTTATTGGAATCCAGACATAACTCTACATATATCATAGGTTTTTAGGTTCAGTTGCTCTCTTGCATGTATCCACTTTTGCTCGCCTTTGTTAGTTTTTTTTTTTTTTTTGAAGCAAATTTTGCATCCTTACTGGTCAATTCGTATGTATTTTCGTATCTAACACAGCTTCAATTTTCACAGACACAAACATAACTTTATTTATACAAAAAAATGCATATTATATTTAAAAAAAAATTAAAATACTAATACTTTGATGTGATATGAAAATTTAGGATGTTATAAATGCAAAGCTTAGGTGTTATGTACAAAAATACATAAAATTGTGTGTTATGAATGTAAACGCCCCTTGATAGAATTTGGGCTTTTCCCACAAATTTTATTAAGGAAAATACAATATGAAAGTGTGCAGAAACCAACGTTAATAAGAACGGGTGATGCTTAGTCATCCCCATTGGTGGTATTATTGGCTTACATGGAACCAACATACTTTGTTCCCAGGCCTCAATGGCCGCATATTAAGTCTTCATAAACATGCAAGAAAGTAGCACTAGAAGCTGTCAGCAATGATTGTCTTATTGAATCACACGCACTTCACAAATGCATGTCTTTTAAAAAAATAAAGGGATTGTTATATATAGGTCATCTGAAGCATTGATGTGTATAAATTAATCACATGGGATTTTTTTGAACTATCAAACTGATGTATTTATGCGTGTCATGATTGAAATATTGAAGATTTGATAAAAATGAAAAATATGGGTTGGCGTTTTATCATGAAATTTGATATTTGAGTGAGAATTTGAAGAATTGATGAAAGAGTTGGTTGATTTGTAAATAGCAAGTTTCTGGTGGTCTGTATGTAATTGCCTCAAAAATAAATTTTATGTCTAATAATATATTGAGGTTTTTTCATGTTAATATTAGTTAATTCGGTTGATAAAACGGCTACCAAAACTTTGAAATGAAATTTATTTACGCCAATCATTTTTTACCAGGAATGTGGGTAGTACCGAAAAAAAGAAACAAAACTTTAGTCAAAAGATTAAAAATAAGAACAGCAACAACCACAACAATAAGGACAAGCATTTATCCCACTAAGTGGGGTTGGCTTCATGAATCATTTTCTCCATTGTGTCTCATTCAGTGTCATATTTTCAACTAATTCTAATAAATTAAGATCAATTTTTATACAACATGCCCCAACTCTTTATAGGTCTACTTCTACCTTTTTTAACATATGTCTAATTTAAAGCATTTACTCTCCTAACTGGGTCATCAGCTGATTGATGTTTAACGTCACCAAACCATCTAAAAATATTTCTCTAATCTTTTCTGCCATTCCTATCAGGGATACTGTCGCTTTGCGTTTTGTCTCTAAGTGTAAAGCCACTTATCCACCAAAGCTTTCTCATCTCAACAACAATTAACATAGTTTTATGTTCTCCTTTATAGGCCAACATTCTGCACCATAAAGCATTGCAGGTTCCACCACCACCTTACAAAATTTTTCTTTAAGTCTAAGCAGTAATTTTCTGTCACACATAATGCCTGATGCATTCCACTACTTAAACCATCCAACTTGAATTCAACTAATAACATCCCCATCCATATTTCCATCACTTTGAACAATAGAATTGACATATAAAAAATGTTCACTTCTTTTAATGATTTGATCACTTATTATTACAACTCCACCAGTAGACCTATTTCTACAAAAATTACATTCTATGCAATCAGTTTTAGATCTACTCAAACGAAGGCCATTAGAAACTAAAGTAGACCTCCTTGGATCAAGATTTTTCTTAATTCTTGCTCTAGTCTTATCTATAAGAAGAATTTCATTAGAGATAAGCATACGCCAATGTACAATCTCTTGAAAATGTCCACTAAAAGAATCCATAACTAATGTGAAACAAAATGGGCTTAAAGTAGATCTCTGATGCAATCCAATTGAAATAGGAAAGTACCTTGTCAATCCTCATTTTGTTGAAACAAGAAAAGTAACTCCAATATACAAATCATTAATAACTTCAATATAAGACATATCACCACTTTTTTTTACCAGAAGTCTCCAAAGAGCTTCACTTGGAACCTTATCATAAGCTTCTTCAAAATCAATAAAAAGCATATGAAGATATTTCTTACTCTCTAAAACATTCTCTACCAAACCTCTCAATAAATGTATAGATTCCATAATAGACATATCTTGAATACATTGTCAGAAAATTTTGTCTAGCATAGCGCAAACTAGGAGTGTTTTTATTAGTGTCGTAATATCCCACCCTACGGCAGTGCTTATAAATGCTTCTCTTTTTAAATAATATGTCAACGCTTATAAGCACTGTCATAAACTATTTAATTTCACCCCGATCAAAATTATATTTCCCTTACACATATATCATTTGATTGTTTCTACCCTGGATTCATTTCGAGAGGAAATTTTGCTTCAATCCCATCTGCCTTAATTTTTTTTGGCTCGCTCCTATATTCAATCGTAGTTCCTCTCTCCTATCATCGCTCCTTAATTTTTCTTACTCTTAACTTTTGATTTGGTGATTTGCTTCCATATTCCCATAAATCTTTCATTTGAGATGTTGCTTTTTGGTGATAGTTATTTGCTTTATGAGAAAATTCATATGTATCATCAGTGACTTTTTTTTTGTAAGTACTTCTTGTGCTTTAGTGGTAAGATCTAGCGTGCTAAGTAGTTATAATCATCCCCTTTTTTGGGTTTAGTAATGTGGAAGTATGATTAAGAAGGCAGTTGTTCTAAAAGAATTATTAGAAAAATTAATTATCTTCTTTACGGTGGAAATTATATTTTTGTAAGAAAAACACCACAAGGAATTTTATTCCACACGAAAAAAAACAATTATAACATACATGGAAGAGGTCCACACTACCACAACACACAACTCACACGAAAAAATAAAACTTAGAGGACCCCCCTCCAAAAAAATAAAAAAATACAACACAACCCTCCAACAAACCCAAACAAAAATAAAAAACAAACCAAACTAAAAACCATCCTGCAAAATCAGTAAATACAATTGTTTAAGTAAACATTTAGAGATACAAAAAGAGCTCAGTTTAGATCCCAGACAAGCAGCCCAATCAATAACTTTTCTCTCATCTCTTTCAATTTAAGACCAAATATTATCCTAACTCTTAGACAATTCAAAACTCTTCTCATATGAAGTTGAATTCTCCAATGGAAATCCATCTTGTTCCTGTAAAAAATCCACAAAATTAAATAATCTACTTTTATATGTACAACTTTCCAACCAAAAAGCTTAGCCAATAGCAGACCAAAAACCACCGCATCTACTTCTCTACATAAACGGAAAACAACCACAGTAGAAGCCCCAAACCAAAAAACCAAAATACCAAAACAATCACTGCAATCACCACCTATTCCAGCCAAATAAGAATTCCAACTACCATCAACATTTATTTTAATAAAAGGAGTAATCAGCTTACACCACTTCACCAACTTAACAACATCATAAGCTAAAATAAAAGTAGCTAAATAGAACTTCACAAAAATATCCAAAAAATTTCCTCCTGGCATCTTAGTATAGTTATGAGACTAAGAAAAGTGTCATGAGAAGCATAAATATTCAAAAAAGTCTAAATTTATACTTGGAAGATTTATTAAGGAAAGCTAAGGATAAGAGAATTGGATTGTGATCAGAAGCAGCATGATTAAGGTGCTGCACTTTGAAAACTGTGAAATAATTTAACAAATGTTGGTTACCAAAGAATTTAATAAGTCTTTGGAAAGTGAGGCCCCTTCTCCAGATATAAGGAGTGCCAGAGAAACCCAAGTCATATAGACCTGTATTAGAAATTTTGTCACATAATTTGTTTATAAGAGTCATGTCACATTTTCCCCCTTCTTCTAAGAAAATTTCATCACCATATTGAAATGACCTCCAACTAGCCAATTGCCTAAATTTACATCACCCATAAGAGCTAATTCGGTCCATAAAGAAAATTTATCTAGAAGAGAATCACTAGCATAAATAAAAGCAGCCCAACTTTGAAAATCCTCCATTTTGAAAGAACAAAGAACAAATTGATCCTCATCTTCAACAATGATAAACTAACTTTAGCTTTCCAAAAGGCCCAAATCTTCTTATCTTTATTGCATTAGTGATCTTAATGCTTGAATTTCATCAAAATTTTCTCTATTCACAGTGGCTAAAGATTCAAAAATGGAAAAAATAAAAAGCTTACGGGCCCTATATAAATATTTAAGACAATTAAGAGAGCAGGGGCCATCTACTCCCCTAATATTCCAGACCATACTATTAAACATGATGATGTAGCCCACCCCTCCTAGAGGTTCTAGTGAGGGTGTGTTGCTGATCCCCTTAAGAATAGTTATTCCCATCAATGATGTTCCTCTCAATAAGATGCAAAAGTTTATTTTTCCTCTTTCCCTTTAGTTGTTTGATTTTTGAACAAGCCATTCATTTTCTAATTAGGCAGTGGCCTCATTTAATTATGTTTAGATAAACATCAGCCTGCAAAGCCACATTAGTATTATTCATGCCATTATCATCTTCCATATCTAGGTCAACAATAGGACTAGGAGAGCCTTCCTGTCGACCCGCCATGATATCACTAACCAGCACAATGGGATCACCCACAATAGGAACATCATGCAAGTAAGAAGGATTGTTTAAATTCTCATCCATATTTCCAACATTCACGGGATTGATATCATTATTTATGACAATACGAAAGTTGATTGAACAGGAGGAGGAGGATGACCCTCAGAAGGGGCACTATTTTTTTTTTTTAAGTGAGGATGTACATGATAGCAATGAGAGTTAGAGTGGCCAATCATACGACAATTGGAGCAATAAAAGGAATAGTGTTCTATTGCCACCCGTTGCCAATATCCTTGATGTTGCGAACCTATACAAATTTCCTCAGGAGCAAGTAGAGTAATGTCCCTTTCAATAAGCACCATTAGCTTATTGTTGGGATAGACTAACAATAGGGATGCCCATTTTGAGAGGCTTACCATAGACAGCGGAGATGGAGTACAACAATTCTTGATTGAAAAGAGAAAATTTCAAACCTGGAAAGCGAATCCATACTGGAATGGTTGGAGGTTCAGTCTGTGGGTCGAAATCCACAGTTCACTTTAAACTTTCATCACATGATTTTCAATCCAGATTAATCTCCTAGCAAATAAACGTGTATAATCCTCATCATTGATAAGCTGAATAAGTATATGTCGCCCATCCAAAAGCCCAATTTTCAAATCCCCTACAAGATGCATTAGCTCGGTTTCGTTGTGTATAACCTCAAGCTTTGGATGACCGTAAAGAAATTTACCGACCAAAGCGAGACGACAAGAAGAGACAAGAGTACTCCATTTGGCGTCAGATATGAAGATAGGTGGCTTCCCATTTTTCTGACCAGCCTTTTTAATAAAGCGAAATCACCATCAAAAGACAAACCATCATGAAAAGATTGCGAGAAAATAAAAGATTTTGGAGTAACAGAAGCTTTGTCACCGGCAAGGGCCTCAACAAAAGTCAGATCCAAAGCCCTTGCCTGAAAGCGAGAATCCCAACCGAAACTATGCAAATCGCCAAGAACGAAGAAAGCTATAGCAACGCGAAAAGCGTCATTATATATATATATATATATATATATATATATATATATATATATATATATATATATATATATATATANTTGATTTTTTTTCACCCTTGAGATTTGTCTGGCCACCAAGTTTGTAAGGCTTAAGAAAAAATAAAGGGATTATTATATATAGATCAACTGAAGCATTGATGCGTATAAATTAATCACATGGGGTTTTCTTGAACTGTCAAACTGATGTATTTATGCATGTCATGATTGAAATATTGAAGATTTGATGAAAGAGTTGGTTGATTTGTAAATAGCAAGTTTCTGGTGATTTGTATGTAATTGCCTCAAAAATAAATTTTATGTCTAATAATATATTGAGTTTTTTTTTTCATGTTAATATTAGTTAATTCAGTTGATAAAACGACTACCAAAACTTTGAAATGAAATTTATTTACGTCAATCATTTTTTTACCAGGAAGGTGGGTAATACCAAAAAAAAAAAAAAATTTAGTCAAAGGATTAAAAATAAGAATAACAACAACCACAACAATAAGAACAAGCATTTATCCCACTAAGTGGGGTTGGCTACATGAATCATTGTCTCCATTGTGTCTTATTGAGTGTCATATTTTCAATTAATTCTAATAAATTAAGATCAATTTTTATACAACATGCCCTAACTCTTTGTAAGTCTACTTCTACCTTTCTTAACATAAGTCTAATTTAAAGTGTTTACTCTTCTAACTGGGTCATCAGCTGATTGATGTTTGATGTCACCAAACCATCTAAAAATATTTCTTTAATCTTTCCTTCCACTCCTTTCAGGGATACTGTCGCTTCGCGTTTTGTCTGTAAGTGTAAAACCACTTATCCACCAAAGCTTTCTCATCTCAACAACAATTAACATAGTTTTATGTTCTCCTTTATAGGCCAACATTCTGCACCATAAAGCATTGCAGGTTACACCACCACCTTACAAAATTTTTCTTTAAGCCTAAGCAATAATTTTCTGTCACACATAATGCCAGATGCATTCCACTACTTAAACCATCCAACTTGAATTCAACTAATAACATCCCCATTCATATTTCCATCACTTTGAACAATAGAATTGACATGTAAAAATGTTCACTTTTTTTAATGATTTGATTACTTATTATTATAACTCAACCAGTAGATCTATTTCTACAAGAATTACATTCTATGCAATTAGTTTTAGATCTACTCAAACGAAGGCCATTAGAAACTAAAGTAGACCTCCTTGGATCAAGCTTTTTCTTAATTCTTGCTCTAGTCTTATCTATAAGAAGAATATCTTTAGAGATAAGCATACACCAATGTACATTCTCTTGTAAATGTCCACTAAAAGAATCCATAACTAATATGAAACAAAATGGGCTTAAAGTAGATCTCTGATGTAATCCAATTGAAATAGGAAAGTACCTTGTCAATCCTCATTTTGTTGAAACACAAAAAGCAGCTCCAATATGCAAATCATTAATAACTTCAATGTAAGACATATCACCACTTTTTTTTACTAGAATTCTCCAAAGAGCTTCACTTGGAACCTTATCATAAGGTTCTTCAAAATCAATAAAAAGCATATGAAGATATTTCTTACTCTCTAAAACATTCTCTACCAAACCTCTCAATAAATGAATAGATTCCATAATAAACATATCTTGAATACATTGTCGGAAAATTTTTTCTAGCATAGCGCAAACAAGGAGTGTTTTTATTAGTGTCGTAATATCCCACCCTACGACAGTGGTTATAAATGCTCTCTTTTTAAATAATATGTCAACGCTTATAAGCACAGTCATAAACTACTTAATTTCACGCCGACCGAAATTATATTTCCCTTACACATATATCATTTGATTGTTTCTACCCTGGATTCCTTTCGAGAGGAAATTTTGCTTCAATCCCATCTGCCTTAATTTTTTTTGGTTCGCTCCTCTATTCAATCGTAGCTCCTCTCCTATCATCTCTCGTCTATCCAACATCTCTCCGACCAAGGAGGTTTCGATCCTTTGGTTTCTTTTTTCTGTTAAGGTGAGATCATAATATTTTTTCTTACTCTTTAACTTTTGATTTGGTGATTTGCTTCCATATTCCTATAAATCTTTCATTTGAGATGTTGCTTTTTGGTGATAGTTATTTGCTTTATGAGAAAATTCATATGTATCATCAGTGATTTTGTTTTTTGTAAGTGCTTCTTGTGCTTTAGTGGTAAGATCTAGCGTGCTAAGTAGTTATAATCATCCCTTTTTTTGGGTTTAGTAATGTGGAAGTACGATTAAGAAGGCAGTTGTTCTAAAAGAAGTATTAGAAAAATTGATTAGCTTCTTTACGGTAGAAATTACATTTTTTTAAGAAAAACACCACAAGGAATTTTATTCCACACAAAAAAAAAAACAATTACAACAGACATGCAAGAGGTCCCCACTACCACAACATACAAGTCACAAAAAAAAAAAAAAACTTAGAGGACCCCCCTCCAAAAAAATAAAAAATACAACACAGCCCTCCAACAAACCCAAAAAAAAAAAAAAAAAAANAAAAAAAAAAAAAAAAAAACAAACAAACCAAACTAAAAACCATCCGACAAAATCAGTAAATACAATTGTTTAAGTAAACATTTAGAGATACAAAAAGAACTCAGTTTAGATCCCAGAAAAGCAGCTCAATCAACAACTTTTCTCCCATCTCTTTCAATTTAAGACCAAATATTATCCTAACTCTTAGACAATTCAAAACTCTTCTCATATGTAGTTGAATTCTCCAATGGAAATCCATCTTGTTCCTGTAAAAATTCCACAAAATTAAAGAATCTATTTCTATATGCACAACTTTCCAACCAAAAAGCTTAGCCAATAGTAGACCAAAAACCACCGCATCTACTTCTCTACATAAAGGGAAAACAACCACAGTAGAAGTCCCAAACCAAAAAACCAAAATACCAAAACAATCACTGCAATCACCACCTATTCCAGCCAAATAAGAATTCCAACTACCATCAACATTTATTTTAATAAAAGGGGTAATCGACTTACACCACTTCACCAACTTAACAACATCATAAGCTAAAATAAAGGTAGCTAAATAGAACTTCACAAAAATATCCAAAAAATTTCCACCCGACATCTTATTATGGTTATGAGATTAAGAAAAGTGTCATGAGAAGCATAAATATTCAAAATATCTAAATTTATACTTAGAAGATTTATTAAGGAAAGCCAAGGATAAGAGAATTGGATTGGGATTAGAAGCAGCATGATTAAGGTGCTGCACTTTGAAAACTATGAAATAATTTAACAAATGTTGGTTACCAAAGAATTTAACAAGTCTTTGGAAAGTGAGACCCCTTCTCCAGATATAAGGAGTGCTAGAGAAACCCAAGTCATAGAGACCTGTACTAGAAATTTTGTCACATAAATTGTTTATAAGAGTCATGTCACATTTTCCCCCTTCCTTCTTCTCAGAAGGTTTC
>JXCR01129104.1:25969-72631 GCA_002079205.1 Phalaenopsis hybrid cultivar
GTTCGTCTTCGGCTCGTTTTGGCTCGAAATACTACCAATCAATTATATATATATCTTTGATGAGTCGTATTTTAAAAAAAACTAATTGACTACAAGGCTACAAAGATTTATAATCAATTAAAAATATTAATGAAGAAAACAGAATAAAATTTGTTTAATCAGACTCAAATTATATTTTAAGTTTTGCTGCAATTCTTAACATCTTATACCTACGTGATTAGAGTTGTCAAAATGATTCTTTGTGCAAATGAGTCGAACACGAACACAGTTTTTGAGCTCGAAATATAAACGAGCCGAACACGAGCTGAGCATGGCTCGCTCGTGTTCGGCTCGTTTACACCCCTAACGATGAGGGAGGGTCCAATGACAAAAGAATGTCGAGCCCACTTATCCGACCGATGGTAGCCACCTGAGCTAAAGCCAGCAAGACCAAAGTCAACTGAATCCCGAGAATAAGAATGAGATGACCAAATAATTTGTGCATGTACTATTTGGTAAAAAACGAGACAAAGAAGTATTCAAGTCAATCACTACAAAAATACTAACTCGGGGGAAGATGCAGTCCCTCAACATCTCCAATAATATCGGGGAGGTCCAAAAATCCCTCATCTATTATCAAGGATCGATAGTCAGACTAAGTGTCTATTGGGGGCAACTTGTTTGTCGTGGCGGCATTTTCAAAAGGCAGGCTACACTGTTCGGTTTCGGCGGCGTGATAGCTTATTCGAATAATTTGTTAAAAATATTTAATAAACGTAGTCGCAGTTTTGACCCTGTGGTCCGCGTTCTTTTCTTATTTTCTACGAGGCTGCCCCTTCGAGCTCTCGTGCTTCATTTGCCCTCATCTCGTGCCTCTTTCGACGACTCTTGCTCTTTTATCCCTCTCACTCGTCTCACTCGAGCATTGCCTTTCTCCTCTTTATTTTCTCCCTCCGATCTCTGGTTGTGGTGCTTTGTAAGTAATTCTTGTGGTGATTTTCGAGAAATGACTTTCTTTATACGATTTTTGGCTTTCTTATTTGTATTTTGCTGTGAGAAGTTTGTGATATCTAAGAATTGTGACTTCCTAATTTCTCATTTGTGATTTTTTTGATTTTCAATTTTGATATTGGAAAAAAAAAATGTGGCATGGCCTTAGGTTGTGGGTTGTTTTGGCTATGTTGGGGGTTTTGTGGGATAAAAGCGTCTTATTATTGCGTGCTTATTCTCTTTTACATGTTTCTGATGGCTTTACCTGCACATAGTTTGTTGTTGCTCCAAATTGATAAGTTGTGATAAGATCTTATTTTTGGATAAAAGCTTCTTATTGTTATTGTTGGCTGTGTTGGGGGGTTTTGTTGGGGGCCTTGTTTTTTCAATGAACAAATTTGGCCTCAAAATGAGTTGGGTGTTTTCAAAAATATGCCACTGACATGTGTAAGAAGAGTAGCAATATAGCTCATATTTGTGATATTCTTATTAGTTGATTATAGATTCCAATAAAGCCTGGGAGCCATGAAAAATGAGTTAAAACTAGCGCTAGTGTCCTTGATGACCCTAATGTCACTTACTTGAGATATGCATAAGTCCTTAAACATGATAAAGTTGAACTAAGAAAGCATCCCCTATCATATGATCATATCTTTCACTGTCCATGATACAAGGTTGTACTGTTTTGAACTTTCAATGCATTCAAAAAAAATATTTTTTTGAGCAATTATATCAATGATGATTTATACTGTAGAAAGTTTTGGTTTGAATTGGATAATGAGCAACTTGTATCAAGTTTCTTTGATAGTAGTGTCATGGGATTTTGATTCATGAGAAGAGGTGGCACTAGAGGAAGAGTTAGAATTTTGAGAAAAGTGAGAACTGTCTACAATATTGTGATGAAAAATATGTAGAAAAAAAAGAATGCTGTCTTTTTCTTTTCAAGAGTAGAAGAGGTATAATCTTTTTTGGAGAGGCATAGTCCATAAATAAAGAAAAATAGGAAGATAATTAATCTAAGGGGCATTTACATACATAATTTGATATGCTCTTTTTCAGTATTTCCAATCGCTTAGGGGTGTGTTGGGTGTTGGTTGGTGGCTATGGTGGGTGGAGGGTCTTGGGTGGTGGCTATGTTGGGGGTTGGGTGGTGGTTGTAGTGGGTGTTTTGTGGTGGCTGTGTGGTGGCTGTGCTGAGGGTTGTAATGGGTTTTGGGTAGTGGCTGCGGTAGGCGTTTGGTGATGGTTGTGCTGGGGGTTGGGTGGTGGCTGTGTTGGGGATTGGATGGTGAATGTGCTGGGGGCTGGGTGGTGGCTGTGCTGGGGGTTGGGTCGTGGCTATGCTAGGTGTTGGGTGGTGGCTGTGCTGGGGATTGTGTTGTGGTTGTGCTGGGGTGGTGGTTTTTGTCTGCTCTCTTGTTTATATAAAATATTATTGTTTTGTCTTTTCTTTATTAGTTACGCAATGGTTAAGACTGAGAACTCGGTTCATCAGTCATGTGGGATAAGGAAGTCACAACCATATTTTGCAACATGTGTCTTAAGAGGGTTGAGCTGGAAAAAGACACACCACCTATTTTGAAAAGAAGGGTGAAAAAATATTACAAAGAAGTTCAAGGAAATGATAGGAAGAGAATATGATATCTTAAAGAAAAAACGGGATCAATTGAAGAAGGATTGGAAATTATGGAAGAACTAAAATGGGAATCCATGGGATTGGGATGACTCTAGTGAAATGGACAATAGATGCTTCGAAGGAATGATGAACTGAGAAATTAGAGATGTTAATTTGTCCAATGATTACTTGTTNAAAATTTCAAAAGAGGGTTAGGACAACTCCTAGTCACTTGAAATTTTTATGTGAGCTAGCCCTAGACCAGAANGAGAACTCGGTTCATCAGTCATGTGGGATAAGGAAGTCACAACCATATTTTGCAACATGTGTCTTAAGAGGGTTGAGCTGGAAAAAGACACACCACCTATTTTGAAAAGAAGGGTGAAAAAATATTACAAAGAAGTTCAAGGAAATGATAGGAAGAGAATATGATATCTTAAAGAAAAAACGGGATCAATTGAAGAAGGATTGGAAATTATGGAAGAACTAAAATGGGAATCCATGGGATTGGGATGACTCTAGTGAAATGGACAATAGATGCTTCGAAGGAATGATGAACTGAGAAATTAGAGATGTTAATTTGTCCAATGATTACTTGTTTTTTCATTCTTTATCCTACTAAGCTGTTTTTAAATAATAAACTTGTTTGTATGTTAAAAATAGTGCCAACCACCAAGAAATTCAAATTCAATGGTATTGACTTGGACCTTGAGGAAAAGTTGGATCGTATGTTCATGAGGTTGTTGCAACGGACACTCATGTGTTCACCCCAAGTGGCCATGGGTTTGAAATCATATAAGAGGACTTGGAGACTGACCAGATAAGTGGGTCTGGTGAAGGCCCCAACCTAAACCAAAAGGAGCTTGAGTCCACAAGTTAGTGAAACCGTTCTTGGGTGGAGAAAAGAAAATAAGAAGAGTTGTTTTCGTCAGAAGCTATATAATAAAACTAGTGAATGCATGCACAATTTAGGCTGGAACTTCACATGACATCTCTATAGACGATTTTCTCCGAGTTCTAGAGACATATCTCAAAGTTTATGGGGATAAGCTATTATATATGAACTTCTTGAAGTTGCTAGAGGACTCGAACCTCAGACAGATAAACATGAAGATGCCCCCCTGACTATTTACATTTTTTTATGGACAGCTTGAGCAATTAATTTTATGGAGTTATTGTTTATTGTCTTTGGTTTTTCTGTTTGTTTAATAGAATATTTGATTTTGATGTTTTTTGTTCTAGCACTAACAATCTATATGTTGCTCTGTATTTATTTCTTCTCATCATACTCTGTCTTTAAATTTTAGATGTTCTGTAAACATTGTCAGATTCACACATATTTTTAATTTTGCAATTTTCATGTTGTTTTTCATTGTATTTTTTCCATTTGCATTTTATTTTTTGTGTGGATTTGAGAGTTCCATGAAGAGACATTTGACCTTATAAGTTCTTCTGGATGGTCTGTTGGCTGCTGTTGGTTAGTGACTTAGTGCCACATGTGAAATCCTAATGAAGGTAACTAAGTTTCTCTCTTCGTTTTGATGCAGTGGTTTATAAGGACCTTCTAGATGGCCTTTTTTTTATGACATGCAGATGTGACACATAGGAGATTGATTTTACGTGGGTTAAAGACAAACAATAATCCGTTTTTTTACAAGGTCTACTGTCTTCTTGTAGTGAGAGATTCGTTGGTTGGAGTAGTGAGTTCTCTTAAACCCCAGACTTGTACAATACTATAATTAAATACTATTTTATCAATTTATGCTTGTTTATTCTATACAGTTTCCATTTATTTCAGTTCCTTACATATTTTTTATGAATTTCATCTTTTATCATAATTAATAAGTTCTCTCTTGAATCTTTCAGTGAAGATGAGCTCCAGGATTTCTGAGACCTCCAGACGAGTGCTTTGCCTCTGCGGACTACTTACTTCCCTACTGACGTAGCGTCTGACACATAACTATGGGAGACAGTTGTACAGGTGCTCGCGGAGTAAAACAGAGAAGTTTGACTTCTTCCAGTGAGCAAACAGTCCGACAGATTCCACTGTCGATAGTGATCGGGATTGGATGATATCTCTGGAGGACGACGTATCTTGTGATATATGCCGTCTACTTTTTAAAATTAATTTTATCATATTTTTAATTGTAATATTAATTGTTTTTTCTTTATTTTTTTTAGAAATCTTGATACTCATTGTTAAGTTATGATGTGATTTTTTTTATTTTTCAAGTATCAAATATATTGTTATGACATATTTATTGCCAACAATATTATAACACAGAGGCAAAATGATCATTTATTCAAAAACAACTGCAAAACAACTGTTATTCAACAACATAAACTAAACAACCAACCAGATTATCCGAATCATCTGCTGCTCGACATTTTATCTGGATTAGCTACTTATCAACAACTTATAATATGTTGCAACTACTCCAAAAAGACCCTAAATCAGTTAATTGATAACACCAACCAAGCCTAATTAACTAAGTCGATCTTGTCGACTCAAAGCCAATTAAGCTGTGTAAACCAAAATGTAAAATAAGCTCTTACATATAAAATAGTAGCAATATTCTAGTATGGATCCCTTTAAAGATGGGATGAAAATGTAATATCATCATAATGTACCCCCTATTATATAAATAAATATATCATTTTATGAATAAAGAAAGTCAATACAATATTTTATTGTTCCCCCTTTTCTTTTCCCCCCTATTCCCCCTTTATTCCCCCCTCTCTATCTTTCTTTGTGCTCTATTCCTTGGGTGTGATTCACCTTACCTTTGCATTGAAAATTACATACCTTTTTTTAAAGTTAATAGTGATATTTTTAATGTGATATAAAAATTTTAGGTGGAAAAAATGTTGAAAGTAAAGCATAGATGTTAGGCATATAAATACATATCAATTGGGTGCGATTCTTTGACAAATCAGTATTCAAACACATATCTAACACAAACTTCAAATTTAACATATATTTCACATTACCTTTGCATTGAAAAAATATACATTATTCCTCAAAATTAAAATTGTGGTATTTTTAATGTGATATAAAAAATATGGGTAGAATAAATGTTGAAAGCAAAGCTTAGATGTTAGATATATAAATATATATAAATGGTGTGGAATGTATGTAAATTCCCATAAATTTTATTGAACTTGACTTCTTTTCTATCTCATGGTTTGATAAAAGATTACATAAAAAAAGTGCCCTAATTAGGGTTGCAGATGAAGATAATTAACTTCAGCATGAGTTTGCTCAAGCTTGTGCCAGCCTGAAAAACTTCTATTCCAGTATAAACTCAATCTTGATTAAAATTATTATAGACTTGTACAAGTTTACTTAATTTAAAACTGTTACAATTTGAACTTGGAACTTAGGCCCCATTCAAATAGAGCCTACAAATGAGCACCACTATCAAATTGTTTGTTGATTAATTGAACAGGTTTTATCAAATGTATTGATGAGCAGTCTAATAAGCTTAAAAATTAGACTTTAATTAATTAAACTAATTTGAGTAGCATTTTAACAAGCAGAAATATTAAATAATAAGACTCATACATTAAATATTTTCTTATTTAATCCTAAATGATCATAATGTCAGTTTTGGCTCTCTATGCACAAATATCACATGGTCCTGTACTTTTTAGCCAACTATTATCTCGCTGAAATTTCTATTAAACTGCTTAATAGTGTTCACTTTAGACAGGTTCACTTAAATCAGTCTCTAAAATCAAACTCTCATATTTTCTCATCTGCTCTTTATGTTTGGTTCAATACTTTAAAAGAATCATGGATTTTTTTTTTCACATGCAAAATTCAATAAGTCTTGCTTAATTACTTAGTTTTAATTTTGAGATAACATGAGAAATATATATACTCTCCTAGCAGTTGTCTATCGAATAAATAAAAGAATTAGGGAACTCTATGTATACAAGTAATTGGTCGTCACAGGCCAATGATAGAACTAATGGGTCTTCCTGACCGGTGCCTCAACTCGTGGATATCTGAAGAACAACATGGGTCGCTCCTCATCACCAGGCATAGCCCATGCATTTTTTTCTACCAAGAAAACCACTAAGAATACCTGTCGGACTGATCTGTTAGATTGATTTACCTATCCAACCTCTTCGCCAAGCGCCAAAGTGCCAACAATCAATCTGTCAAAATTCTAGCAGGCAAGACTGCCTCCTCAAACCAGTTAACTAAGCTAACCCAGCTGGTGCTGCTTATAATTGACAAACGACTGAAGTAAGGATCATGTTAAAAGACTGGCACATGTTCTTGTCCATTTATGACATGTATTGTGCACGTCATCATCTTACTCAGGCATCCCATGAACAAACATTACACTGTACATTAAGTGATTGGTCATTCTTGTCTCTCCCTCTCTATAATAAAGGCCATTTGAGGAAATAAAAATAGAAACACAACCCTAATTTCAATGGTCCATCTCTCTCACCAATTTTTCTTCCGGAAATGAAGAGCTAAATTTTAGAGAACACATCTATTCCTTCCACTTTCTTCTCATAAGAGATAAGAATAAATAATTTATCTTATAAAAGAATATATATAATTATGTACATTAAAGTTTTATTTTATGATTCTCATTATATATTCTGGCCATCTGAGTATGCAATGATTAGTGGAAGGCACAGAGTCGTACTCCGTGGCTCTTTGAGTTTGGAATGAGTCATTATTCACAAGCACTGACATCTAGCTTTAATTCTCCTCCACAGAATTAAAGCAATATAAAAATATGCATTTAATTTTAAGCACTAATTAGGTCCGTCTTTGGCTCTCCCCAGGTGCTGTCAAGCTATTAAAGCAATAATTAATCAAACAATTAAGAATAAAAATATTCATTTTATTAACTAAAGTGAGCAAAGCAACATAAAAGAGCTTCATTAAACAATTTGCCTCCAAGGAATCTAATTTGACTATTGGTTGCTTTTAGCCATCAAATGGTGCATGTATTTTTGCATAAGCTGTCCGATCTTGACCGTCGATTACAACTTTTTAATTTTTTTTCTTTAATAAAAAAAAGCGACCCACTGAAATATAGTTTTGCTGTGATCGACGGTCGAGATCGGACAGATATGAAATAATTTTTCTCTACTTTGAAGCTTCTAATTTAGAAATGAATTTTAATATTCAGTCGACGAAATGTTATAAATGAAAATATCAAACTTAAATATTTGATATGTATGTACATAAAAATTATGTAGTATGTATATAATTTATTTTTTTTAATAGAAAAAAAATAAAAGCAAATTTAGACATTTGAAATTCTTCTTCATAAAAATAAGAGAAGCCTTCATTTAATTAGGCTTTTCTAAAATGCGTTACATTATTGCTTTTACTAAAAAATTTATATTAAATAATGTATTTTATTAAAACTCTTGACTTTTGAGATCAACTTCAATCTATATGAAGTATTTGTATTTTATAGGGAAGGCGTTATTTTTCTATTTTATTTTTAATATTAGATTTAAAATTAAAATAGGGTGCACGTGCGACATCATCTATGCAAGTTTTTGTTTTGAAAATACGATGTTTACAAGCGGCAAAACCCTTAATGGGACCTGAGTCAGATAATATTTTAATTGTTGCTTGAGAGATTTGATGGGAAATTGATTGTCATTTGAACATACATATTTACATGTCACCAAAAATTTTTGTTATTTTGTATGGATCTCGAGGCATGTTTTAAATAGATAATATTTAGGTTTAGATTAAAAAAAAACATTTAGAACTCTGATATCAACATGGTTATTGTCAAACTGACCGTCTCCACAAGATAGGCCCAACGATATGTAAATTAGTCCAATATGTGTCCAATCATTAAGTATGGATCAAGCCATTGAGCCAAATTTAGAAGTTTCGGGTTATTTGTTGGAGGGTCTAATCTAAGTCCAAAGAGCCCAAAATCACTCGATTACGAGGTCATTAAGACCCTCAAATCTTCTAAAGAAATGCATAGATGTGCATAAGAGAGTTATTTGCCAAAAAAACCAAAATACCCCTCCATTGGAGCTTATATGTAGACCTCATTTCTTCAATTGACGGGCCAGAGAAATGGATGAAGTTAAATTCTAGTGTTGATATAAACTGAAGACGAGACAATAACTTTCGGCCCCCATAGCTGCTGACCACTTTCAACCAACGGCCGCTGTTGACCATTGCCAATGGTCCCTTGCTCGCCATTGTCGACAAACTCAGTTGTGTAACTATGTAACCCTGAATACGATGAAATGAAGTGTCATGAATACGAAGTTATAAAGTATCTTGCATATAGAGTAACAAAGTATCAAGATTATTGTGTTACGAAGTATTCAACATACAGTAGCAAACAACACCATATTAGAGATCTAATGCTAACATCTAACCCTGAATTTTTTCAACCACATAATCAAAATATTGTAACTTTCTTCAGACTTATGCAGTGTTCTGTACATTATGCACAGACAATTGTCATGCTTGGTGTAGAGCCTCACAATCCTTCCTTTCCAATATAGGGACAAGAGTGTATCCTTGTAATTACACATTTATAGTAGCATATTTTATCTGGGCTGGGTCTCATGGTTTTATCTTTTTTCTAGTTTTTTCACATAAAAATTATGATTTCTTTCATGCTACTTTTCTTTTAACTGTATGTGTGTTGGATTATTGAGCAGCACTAAGACTCTAAATTACCACTCTACCATCGTGAATCTTCTAGCAAATAACAATTAAGCTTTGTGTGTGGTGAACTAAGTTTTGTTGAAAGAATTATAGACTATTTTATTTTTCAAGAAATGCAATACATTAGCATCTTGCTCTAACACCTGTCATTCTAGGGTACATTTTCGAAGTTCGGGATGTCGGGATTTACTTCATTTTCCAAGTTTATGTTTCGCCCTACTGGTGAAGATATCTCTTCTTCGACCCTCAAGTTTCGTATCTAGAAAATGGAGGAATTCCTAAATGAAATTCTTCAACTTCTACTTGAAGTTTTGATAGTCAATGGTAGTAAAAGGGTGTGAGGTTCATCTACCTGAAGGTTAACCATCAATCAAAGATCCCTATTTAGATGAAGCTTAACTGACAGCCCTTCACATAAGAGAGTTATTCCTCAACTGGGTCAGGAAGCTGCTTTCCTCAATATCGCTAATTTCATATATCCTCGCACCAAATTGCAACCCTCCAACACTCTTGGAGAATAGCTCAACTACAACATGTAATTCAAGATGCGCTAAGACGTATGGTTCAAGAAGAACTCTTTTAAGAGAAAAAACCATTTTCTTACTCGTCATGTTTCTCATAATTCTTTGCCTTTGATACCTTTGGTTCTCTAATATCCCATTCCAACAGGGTTTAAGCTTATGTGCATTGATGCTCTTGATAATAATTCTAACCTATTTGAGAATATTGATCACTTTAGAACCATCATACACATATAATAAGCTATTGATGACTCTTTAGTTAGGCTTTTCCTACTTACTTTAAAGGTCTGGTGTGTACTTGATTTATTTGTTTCTATGAGGAACTAATCATAGTTTTGATGAACTTGTCAGACTCTTTATGAAGCAAATTACAGTAAATTGAAAAATTATTAAAGATACTTCTCATCTTTCTAGGATTGGTCAAAATGAAAGAGTCTCTTAAAGAATAATTTTAAAGATCCTTTATTGAGACTCGCCAAATTTTAAGAGTGGATTCAGAGTTATTACATGATTTTTTTTCTGGCAGGGTGACGACTTGAGCCATTTTATTCATTATTAATGCGAGAGATAGTTCTATTCTATACTGAGTTCATCCATCATGTTGAAGCTCAAATCACCACAGATGAAACTACTCATGCAAATCAAAAGAAATTTGAACAATCTTCTCGGAAACATATGCACACTCTTGAAGACATTGCATAAATCTCCCATGGATAAAATGAAGTAGTCAACTGATGAAAAGTGTTACTCAATCAGTCACTTCTATATGTAATATTTTAATGAAAATTTAAAATTTTAAATATTTGATATGGCTAAATCCTTTACACAATTCAAATGAAGGGGATTAACCTTAATATTATCATTTTCATAGTTCAAATGGGCATTCAACCGAATGATGCATTCAATTTAAAGAAGAAATTGAATGTTTGACACATCAAGGTCTTCTAAGCCATTACTGAATTCCAATATAAAGAATATCATAAGAAAATTATTGAACTTATTGAATGAAGAGTACACCTTAAATCTATATTATATGTACGAAAAATTTGTTGCTTTTATCAGATTATGAAAGTTTATAGTTCTATTTTTTAAAAGAATTCCACTGCTATTTGTTTTGTTAGAAGTAAAAAACTAATATACAGTTAACTTTTTATAAATAAGTTTTCTTTATTATTAATGATTTTTTTTTATAAATAATAATGTCTACTGTAAGATTCTTTAAGAACAAGTGGTCAGTTCAACTAGGTAAATTTACATAACACAATTATTTTGTATGTTTATATCAAACACCTATGATTTAATTTTTATATTTGTAAACTTTGGTGTCATAACTATATGCATTAAAAGATGCATTTCAAATTTTCAAAGTAAACAATAAAGATAATTTTTATACGAAAGATTTAGAGCCCGTTTAGGGTAGCTTCTTCGTGCATTTGACATTTGAAACCACATAAGTGACATTTGTTTCTTGCATTCAATCTACGTATCCCACCCCATAGTCTGAATTCATCTATTAAACACAACCATGAGATCGACCCCATAGCCTGTGACTTCGATCAAATTATTACTCCCTTGCCCCTCTATTTGACCTTCTCCCACCTAAGCCCTAGGTAACTCCTTGCTCAGCTCTCTCCCTTGGTTGCTCCTATCTCGCTTGCCCGTCTCTTCCTCCTACTTTCAATCCCTGATAACCATGCATTGTAAGTATTTTCAATAGAATGTGGTTGTATATGGCAATTTTTATGGTTAGAATGGTTTCCCTATGCAGTTTTCTGTTGAAATGGCTTTCTTTATGAGATTTTTGATTTTTTTGGATAATTTGGAGAATTGAATGGATCTTGGTATTAATGAGCTGGTTCAATGCCTCTTTCATTTTAGATTATGGCTAATTGCTCCATCTGGTTGTGTTGGTCCTAAGGGTTTTGGCTATGGGTGATTTGCTTGATGGTTGTGTATGTTGGTGGTGGCTGTGAGTGAAGTGTATGCTTTGATATGATTGCTTCATCACGCTCATGGTATGGAACATTTCACGATTTGAAACATTGCATCAAATAGTTACAGTAAAGAAAATAATTGTCACACACAGAAACAACATGTTGTGAAACATTGCATAAAAAAGTATAAGCTAATCTGTTAGGGAGAATATTATACATTTATCACCCTTGGCTGAACTCTATAAAATTCAATAAAGAATGCCTCATAGTTACTCTTTCAATGAACATCATTTCCATGACCACTATCATTAGTGTTAGGAGACAAATACAATAAGATCGCTTTATCATACTTATGCAAACCAAGTTTCAAAAATTATGGTAAAATGAAATTTTTTCTCACTTTATAGAAACTTCATTGTGTGCAGCATTGCACCAAAGAGCTTCAAAAAACCTGTTAGACAAAATAGTTTGATTTAAGAGGCCTCGGCTATAATTTGTAAATTTTGTAAGAAATGCCTCAAAGTTTCTTTTGTTATGATCATTGATTAATATTGTTATGATCACACTAATCACTATTGATAGACAAATATAATGGGTTTTCTTCATCATGCTCATGCAAACCCAATTTCAAAAAATAATGGTAAAAAGAAACTCTTGGAAAAAAATATTACGAATTGATAGGGTTGCTTCATCATGCTCATGCAAACCCAATTTCAAAAAATTATGGTAAAGAGAAATTCTTTTCACACAAAAAAACTCCATGGTGTGAGGCATTGCATGAATTGCATCAGAAAATATGTTAGACATATTAGTTTGCATTCATATTACTTGCATATACTTTGAAAAATTCTATAAGAAATGCCTTAAAGTTTCTTTTTCTTTACTTCATCATTCCTATGATCACTCTGATCACTGATAGGAGTTAAATACAATGGGTTTTGCTTCATCATGCTCTTGCAAACCCAGTCTCAAAAAATGATGGTAAAAAGAAATTATTAGAGAAAATAGTATGCATTGATAGGGTTGCTTCATCATGCTCATGAAAACCTAGTTTCCAAAAAATTATGGTAAAGAGAATTTCTTTTCACACCCAACAACTTCATGGTGTAAGGAATTCCATGAAATTACATCAGGAAATTTGTTTGACAGATTAGTAAGAATTCATATGCCTTGCCTATTCTTTGAAAAATTTTGTAAGAAATGACTCAAAGTTTTTTTTTCTATGCTTCATCATGCTCATGCAAACCAAACTTCAAAAACCATGGTGGTAGTGTTTGTCGGTGGTGTCTGTGATGAACCATGACAGGTTGACCTTGGGTGTGTGTGTGTGTGTTTAGTTGGCATTGGTGGATGTGTGTGTTATGCTTGGTGGTTGGGCATGTTGCATTACATGACATTACAAAATTTCTTTTAAAATCAGTAAGAAATGCCTCAAAGTTTCTTTTTCTTCAATTCATCATTGTTATGGTCACTCTGATCACTGGTAGGAGACAAATACAATGGATTTTCTTTAACATGCTCATGCAAACCAAGTTTCAAAAATAATGGCAAGAAGCCATTGTGGTGATGTCTGTGAGTGTGTGTGCGCTTTTTGTGGTGTGTGTGTGTGGTGGGGGTGGTGGCTGCAGGTGCTATGCTTAGTTATTATGTTTATTGGTGGTGGTGGTGGTGGTGGTGGTGTGTGTGTGTGTGTGTGTGTGTGTGTGNGAATTGAATTATAGGCATAACAAAACAAATCAAATCATCAATAGAATTAAATTAAATGGAATCATGATATAATTCAATTTATCTCAATTTGATTTTGATAATAGAAAGATTAAAATTAAATTATATTAATATTAAGTGAAAATGAGCTGATGAGTCTCAGTGATAATTGCTCACAACAATCATACTCAGAACTCGACAACTTTTTTGAATTCCTGAGGTTGTTTTCTTACATCATATACTAACAAATGATGTCTCTGATACAAATTAGAAAACCAAATAAAAGCATTGCAGCCATCAATCACTGTAGCTATCAGCTATCACACTACTGCAGCTAGCCGCTACAACCTATGTGAGCAAATGTGACATATGAATAGTTGTTATTGTAGTTTCTAACTACAAGCTTTGTGAAAAAAAAAACGCTATTTTCATCACCAACTACGGACTTCGTGACCAACTGACACTATTGCAGTCTCCAATTACATCATCTATGACTAACTGATGGTATTACAGTCATCAACTACGCTTGTGTAACCAACTGATTTTCTTGCATCCTCCAACTACAACCTTTGTAACAAGTTGAAGCGATTACGGCTCCCTACTATGACCTATCTGACTAATTGATACTGCATCTCCTCACTACGACCTATGTGATAAACTACGACCTATATGACTAAATATCACTGTAGTTTTCAATTATGACTTTATGGTTAACTGATGCTATTGCAGCTTCCCACTACAGCCTAGGTGGCCAACTTTGACTTACGTGACTGACTGTCACTGCAACTTCCAACTACAGGCTATGTGGTTAATTGCTATTATAATTACTAACCACGACCTATGTGACCAACTAAGAATTATGTAATCAACGTCTGTTGTAGCTTCCAACTAAAGCTTCTATGACTCACTGATGTTACTATAGCTACTAAACCACGGCCTATGTGACCAAATACAACTTATGTGCCCAAATACTACTAAAGCTTCAAAGTATGGCATTCACGACTGAATGACCCTGTTGTAGCAACCGACTAAGATCTTTTATGACAATATATTTTATTTCTAGCATTCAACTACGATCTTTGCAACCCACTATTACTATTATCACTAAGAACTACATTTGGTGTATCCCAATTATAGTTATTAAACTTGGATGTTTATAACTTATATGTGATTATCAATTTTATAATTTTTTCTTCTTGAATTTAAGAGAAGAGTGTGTCTATGTACTTACAATCTTATATTGGACCATATANATGGACTTGTGTCTGTGGCCTTATGTGTGTGTGTGTGTTTGGGCTTGTGATAGTGTCTCTTCTCTAGTTGTTTCGAAATATTACTATTTTTTTCCTTTTCTTCATTACTAATGCAATGGTTAAGACGAAAGAAGTCGCTTCACCAGCAATGTGGGATATGGAAGTCATAATCATATTTTATAAACTCTAGATTAAGGAAATTGAGCATGGAAATAGACCCACCACCTACTTTAACAAAGAAGAGTGGCAGAAAATTGCGAAGAAGTTCCATGAAATGACTGGAAATGAATGCGATATGCTAAAATTTAGGAACAAGTGGGATCAGTTGAAGAATGACTGGAAGTTGTGGAAGGAACTGAAACGGGGATCCACGGGATTGGGTTAGGATCCTATCAAGCGAACCATTGACTTCAGAGGATTGGTGGACTGAGAAGTTGGAGTAATAAGTAAACTCCTAAATACTTAGTTTTCCATTCATCATCCATGTAATCTATTTTAACTAATATATTTTCCCGTGCGTTGCAAACAGTGCCATATGTAAAAAAATTCAAGGTAAATGGCATTGAGTTGGACCATGAGGAGAAGACGGATCTCATGTTTAGCGGAACTGTTGCGATGGGCATGCGTGCGTTCACTCCAAGTGAACATAGGTTTGCAAGCATATCAGATGACTTGGAGGCCGAGCAGATAAGTGGGTCAGGTGAAAGCTACAACCTAAACCAGAGGGAACTGTAGTCGACATGCTTGTCAAAGCGCCCTAAGGCGGAGAAAAGGAAAAAGGAAGGAGCCACTTTCAGTAAATAAACTAATTGAAGTATGTACAGCTCAACGTGGTCCTTAAAATGACACCACCATAGATGTCTTTTTTCGAGTTCTGGATACATATCCCAAAGTTAGGGCAGATACAACGTTCTATCTGAACTCTTTGAAGTTACTGAAGGACCCGACCCACAGGAAAATATTCATGAAGATGCCACTGAACTTCGTGTCCAATATTTACGTTTTTAATGGGCATGGTGTTATTGTTTGTTAGCTTGGTTTTTTTTATCATTTTTTAAAGGATTATTTGATTTGGAGGTTTTCTCTTTCTTGTACGAACAATCAATATGTTGCTCTGTAATTATTTCTATTCCATAATAATTAACCTTCATTTTTTAGATGTTCTTTTAAACATTGTTTGATTCGTGGTTATTACCTAAACACACTTTTATGCCTAAAAGTATAATTACGACTATTATGATTATCTTGTATGAATATTACAACTTCTTCGATAATCGAACTCCATGCATGACATCGTCCTATATTCGTGATAAATGGGTCAGTTAGCTAATACAAGGATACCCCAAAAGATTCAGTAACTTGTTCCGTATGACAGTACCCATATTTTTGGATCTCCTGGATGAACAACATCGCCCACTACAGAGGCAGAAGAGTCATTTTTTCCAGAAACAGTTGCAAATCATCTGTTTTTAAACAACACAAACCAAACAGTCAGTTAACTTATCCGGATAAACTGCTGATCAGCAATTTATCAGGATCAGCCGCTTATTAGTAGATTATTCAATAAGCTGCCGCTACCCCAAACAAACCCTTAGTGTCAAGCACGTAAACGTGGATGTTTTGGAGTTAGATGCGTAAATATATTATAATTGTGTGGCATGTATGTAAATGCTCCTTTCAATTATCACTGATGTTTAAGTCATACTTAATTTAGGAAGATATCACAAAATTGAAACAATTATTATATAAAAATTATAGACCAAAGACTGAAATTTGAATCAGGCCTCATTGAACCATAGTTTCCACCAAGTCTTAACCTCTTCTAAGATAATATAATTATTCAATAATTATATTCCAATCAAAATTTTTATGATAAAAAATATATTAATATAAGAAATATTTATTTAAACTCAGAATATTTTTTTATCAACGGGTCCGATTCATGCATGCATGCAGTCTAAGGTTGTGCAAATATAATAATTGTAAACTTATGTTGGTAAAACAAAATTCATGAAAGCTGTTTAGATATAATAGCTTTCTACTCTTCACATAAAATTGATTTTTTTTTTTTTCAAGAGAATTTATGAAAGATAAATTTACATATATACCACATAATTTTGAGGTATTTACATGTAGGGGGTGTAAACGAGCCAAACACGAGCTGAGTCGTTTATATTTCGAGCTCAAAAAGTGTGTTTGTGTTCGACTCGTTTTCTTAACGAGCCGAACACGAGCTGTTCACGAACAAAGAACCTTTGAACAACCCTAATCATGTCGCCATAAGACAATAAGGGTTTGAGCAAGATTTAAAAATTATTATTTATNTCTTCTTTCTTTTTTTTCAATGAGTTTGTCGATTTGTACCTTTTTATTATAAAAAAAATTGTTCGTGATTTATGCATTATTATTTGGTGTAATAATTAGATGCTAATTTAAAATTTGCTCAATTACATATTTATTTAAATTTATAAAATTATTGTTAATAATTTTATATGCAATAATCATTTTTATTTTTAGCCTCTTTAGTAATTTATTGAAATACTTGTTTAATTAAAAAAAATTCAATTTCTAATTAAATTTGATTATTTAAAAAATTAAGTAAGCCAAGTATTAACATACATTTAAAAAACTCACTTAAGCTTGATTTGAACATGAACAACTTATAATACGAACAAAACAAGTTCTACTTATTATATACTTAACTCGACTCAACTTAACTAGATGGCTCTAGGAGCAAGCAACAACTAATTTACAATCTGATGCCTGTAATCTCAACAATATAGGGAGAATTTTGGGCATGGAGTAATAGGAGATTTTAGTTGATCCTTAAAAAAAAAAGGATAATTGCATGAAGAACACCTAAAATATTGATACTTACAAATCAAATACTCATGATATTTTGAGCTACTGAATCTACAGATTTACATGTGCTACAATCAAACTACTGAGCATTCGATAAAAATGAGTTTATCATGAATTTTGATATTTGAGTAAGAATTTGAAAATTAAATAAAGTAGGATGCTTGATTTGTAAATAGCAAAGTTTGGAGATTTAGGTGAGTTTGTTTAATTATTTAGAAAACATTCAACTTGGTTCAAAAGTCAAAGTAGTTTTAATCATATTTTTTATTATATTTATTCATTTGTCAGTAATTGTTTGAATTACTGTCGGTCAGCTTGTACTGCTCTTCATCTAGTATACTTGAACAGCAATTTAATCATTGTGTTGAATGAAATATTGTACATATTGAATGAAGATATTGAAAAATATCACCCATGAAATAAAATATATTCATTTATGTTTAAAGTTTGGACACCATTAATAAATTTACTGCAAAAAAAAAAAAAAAAATTGTAACAATTTTAAGTTAGGGAATTCACCTCACCACCAAATTCCTATGTATTTACATATCTAATGCATAAGTTTTGATTTTTACTATTATTTTTTTCAAAAAAATTTGACAATGCTTATTTAAAGATATTTTTAAAAAAATGTTACTAAAAATATTTAATATCGCTAATAAAAATCTTTGCAGTGCTCGCAATTGCACCAATTTAAAATCCGTTGCAATGAAAACAACAGAGATTTTTATCTTTATCGCTATAATTGTCTGTATAAAATGCTGTGAAAGTTATATTTTTTAGTGATATACATTTATACGGCCATTATCTTTCATATCACTTACAAAATATTCATTTTAAATAAACATTTTTCACGTATAATTGAGGTGGTATGTAAAAATTGAAGTTTAAGTTTCCGATATGTATGAAAATCTTCCTTTTAAATGTATGACAGGTCTAGATTAATTGAGCTACTACAATTTCTAATCTACTATTTATATAGATAAATTTTATCAATATGCCTAAACTATCCCAAGAAAAAAAACTTTAAATCTTATTATTTATATAGATAAATTATAAATTTTAAAGGAGGCAATTATCCATCAAAGATATAATATGATTCTGCCTCTTATCCAATGCATTGGTTCATTTATAGTCCCACCCAGGGGTGTAAACGAACCGAACACGAACGAACAGAGCTTGNATTTTAAATTATTTTATATTTCGAACTATAACGATTCGAACACGAACGAACGCATCACTGTTCGTGTTTTGTTCATTTAACTAACCAAACGAAAAAAAAATTGTTCATGTTTGTCTCGTCTACTTATCAAACAAATCGAACATAAACTCATTGACGAACCGAACACGAACTGTTCGCGAACAACGAGCTTTTTTGACAGTGTATTTCAGTGATCCGGATGCGATGTCTGTACACAAATTCCCAAAATATGACAGCTATTCTTCTTCCCTACAGGATTTGACCTCTCAACTGTTTCATTATTTATCGAGGACTAAAACCATTTCCACCCTCTTGTTTTCTTATGGAGATATTTTTGAAAAGAAGATGGCCGCATAGAAGTACATGTTTTCATAGTTTAGTATAAATACATTGTGTTATTTTTGCATGTTAGAATAGTTATAATAATACAACGAGTTTGTTCGTTTGGGAGGATCGAATTAGACAATGTAGAACGCTAGATTGGTGTCATGTCTTTGTAGCAGATAACAGTATGTAGTAAATAGGGAAGACGATGAAGGCCGGATGATTAGGAAAAGGGATCCAAAGATTGACAAAAGAAATACTTTAATGTCAGATATTAAGCAAATTTTAGAACAATGTTTCTTTCATTAAAAGAAAACTGATTTATTTATAATTTTTATCGTGGTATATTTTAAAAAAATTAGGTTAAAGCTTCAATCACACTGTTGTGTGTGGCAGTAGAGTAATTAATTAGCATCTTAGCATTACACGGGATCCAACAAACACATATAATACAGAAGTAACATGGGAAGACACTACGATTTTTATATGGGAAATTTAGTGGGGGGAAAAAGCCACGGGGATTGGCCTAATTAAACTAAACCACAATATAATTGTGTTTATGTAGGTCCACTCTTCTTCTATAATAGGAAAAATTGATGTAATTACAAAAGTACAATAGCGGTCCAACTTTAAAAGTCATGACCAAGCTATAAATGATATAATTCTTGGTGGTTGTAATAGCCTCAATTTATCGTAAAGGATATAGTTGAAAGCAATAAAAGTAGTTAACCATGGTGGTCGTAGATGGTTGCATCAGGAGCGTTAGTAGGCCATAGAGGCCATAGTAACAAGTTGTAGGTGTTGTAAAGCATGTAGGCTGTAGTTTGTTACATAAGTTGTGGTGAGCCTCAATAACGTCCATAGGTCATAGAGGCTAAAATTGGGAGTTGCATGAGTTGTGAACCACGTAAGTCATAGTTGGTCACGTAGGTCATAGTAGAGAGTTATATTAGCTTTCATAGGACACATAAGCTAAAGTTTGAAGATGCATAAGTTGTGGACCACGTAGGTAGGAGTTGGTCACATAAGTGATAGTAGTGAGTTGCAATAACATCTGTAGGTCATAAACGCTAGAGTAATTGGGAGTTACATGTGCCATGGATCTCGTAGGACACAGTCAGTCACATATGCAGTAGTGATGAGCCGCAATAATTTTTGTATCCCAAAGCGGCCAGAAATATGTGTTGCATGAGCTGTAGACATCATAGGCTATGTTTGGTCACATAGAATGTAGTGAATAGCAATAGTAGCATCCCAAGGCCACAGATGTCGGGCTTAAGAGTTGTATGAGTTATGGACCATGTAGGCTATGGTCGATCACGTAGCCTATAGTGAAGAGTTTGTTAAGAATTGCATGAATTGTGGATCGTGTGGTCAAAATTAGTTATCATATAGGACAGTGGTGAGCTGCAATAATGTCTGTAGGTCATAGGGGCTGGAGTTAGGAGTTACATGAGTTGTGTACCATAATTATAAGAATTTATGTTTTTTTCAGTCATAATCCATTGACTATGTTAAAAAAGGCCGTCATTTTTAATATTACCGACGATTTTAGGTATGCCCTTGTCCATAAATCCGAAATCAACAGATATTTCAACGGTATAAATTTTTTGATGGTTATCCAACAATTTAATGAATTAGTTTTTTTCAAGAAAATTCACATCTTTGACAATCGTTGGTTTGTATAACTGAAGGTTCTTTTGTCGATAGTAGTGATGACAAACACTTCTGAAAAGTGTCACACCCGTTGGTTTTTTGAAGTAGGAAAAACTATCAGTTATACATCGTTTATGCGTCGTTTTCTATAACCAAGGGGTTAACTATAAGATAAGTGTCGCACCTCTCAATTATTTGACACAATTAAAATCATCACTTAAGCGTGATATTTTATATTCGACGGGTTAACTGTCAGGAAGGTGCCGCACATGTCATTTTTATGTGACGCAACTTAAGCCATCGGTTATGTGTCTGTTAAGCATTGGTAAAAATGTCCATCGACTAACCATCATTTTTTTTAGAGATGAGTTTGGAATTGTTGCAAAACCAACGATAAGATGTCTGAAACCTTTAGCATAAGGAAAAAGAAAACANACCTTCAAAAATTATACAGTTGAATTATGTTTCGGAATTTAGGAATTGAAAGTGTTGGAGTACAATTATTTTAATTAGTTTTCTTATTTCCTACGAACGCACAGAAGCTCCAACCAGAGGATTAGTGTCATTTTCCTAAATTATTTTATTTAGACCACACAAAGTACTTGATGGGGACAGTTTTTTATATTTGATTACCGGGATCAGTTTAGCCATGTGATTCTAGACCCGCCGAGAAATTAGCTTGCTGGCGAAATTAGGAATGGTTTTGGTGGCCAAACTCGCTCTTCTAAGTTTTGACTAAAATCTGCTATAATTTTCTGTGGAATAAATTTTTTTGCTCACAAAGTTTTCTTTTGATAATTCATAATATAAAAATCTTTCCCTTTTGAAAATACTCCTCTTCTGAAATTGCTCTATTATTTCTATATTTTTTTAGTTTTGAAATTAAGAGAGAGAGAGAGAGAAGAGCAGATCCTTATTAAAAAAATACTTCTATCAAATTATTTAAGCAGTTAAATTTTATATTTTAAGCATAATTAATAAGAATGTTGATACACCATCAACAATTTCTTANCAGATCCTTATTAAAAAAATACTTCTATCAAAATATTTAAGCAGTTAAATTTTATATTTTAAGCATAATTAATAAGAATGTTGATACACCATCAACAATTTCTTATCATCCGATACGAATCTTGAATAATGACACAAACCTTAGGATAATTTTTTGAGCAATAAATATTTAAACTTTGATTAAATGTTTTTCAGAGCTTTGATTTCGATAAACTTACAATCCAATTGACCGGTTTGATGTGACGGACACAAAGGTACCAAAATAGGTCCAGTTCGAGCGAGATCAAGCCATTAAACTGCTTTTGGGAGCTTTTCAGATATATTTGGAAGATCAAACAGATGTCGAATCTGGTGAGCTCATAGTTGAATTGAGCATCTTGAGAAGAGAAATCTGACGAGCTCAAGATAGTTCAATTCTGACATCATTATGACACACAAATATTCATCAAATATTGCCTAATCGAGATAATCTCTCAGGGTTGTCAAATCAGAGTGTTTTATATTCATTAATTGCAACTAAAAGTACATAAATATAGTCTTATCCCTCTATTGAAAAATGAGGAGAGTGTCTGAAGCTTGAAAAAGGAGTTGAAGTTGTCTTCTACTTCTGCAGGCACAGACAACCGTCAATTACTGTCGACCACCACTCATCGGCCGCCGCTGAACACCGACTTTCGCCCGCTTCTTATGACAAGTTCACCCGTGCATTTACTTTGTTGCCCAAAAAATAGTGCAACACTTTCCTGCCTATGGGTCAAAAGTTACACTTGTAATCTCCAGATTATAGTGGATTCCTTCAGCTGGGTAAGACTATGTGGTTTTTCTCTTTACCGGTTTTTCATGTAAAAACTTATAATATTTCTACTAGATATTTTCTTTCATCTGAGTATGTGTAGAATTCGTGTGCAAGACTAAGACGATAACTACTTACTCATCATCATGAATCTTCCAGCACACATCAAATATATTTTAAGCCAATAAATTCTTGAAATAGTAAGTTAAGTACTGATCAACTCGATAATGACTCATTGATTGGTAAAATTCAAATATGAACTATTTACTTAATGAAATTGAATTGGTACAAGAGTCCAATCATGTTAGTTACATCTCGTTCTAGAAGAATTATATATTTATAGCTTTGATATATGCATAAGNTTTGTGCAAGGCTAAGAAGATAACTTCTTACTCATTATCATGAATCTTCTAGCACACATCAAATATATTTTAAGCCAATAAATTCTTGAAATAGTAAGTTACGTACTGATCAACTCGATAATGACTCATTGATTGATAAAATTCAAATATGAACTATTTACTTAATGAAATTGAATTGGTCAAAGAGTCCAATCATGTTAGTTACATCTCGTTCTAGAAGAATTATATATTTATAGCTTTGATATATGCATAAGATATATAACTTTATTGCATTATATATCTGAATAACTTCAAAATTTAAGAAGTGCATCATTGAAAATAATGAGAGGACTGATTGAGAAAGAAAAACAAAGGTTAGGCTTCAATGTGGATAGACTTTCTTTTCATGTGAGAGCATGTGCGGGCAAAAGGCTATAACAAGAAAGAGAACATATTGTTTTAAAGAAAATAACATACATGGTCTTTAATTTTAAATTTTATGGCATTCCTCCCATAAGAGCTCTACCATCTCTAATTCTTCAAATGCCTTGCAAAACTTTAAGCATAGGCACCCGATCAAATTCCATTATATTCAAAGGTTTATTAAGATGGCCTTTTAATTAGCAATTAATTTTTTTGTTTAGCTTATATTCAATTCATATTTTTGCAAAAAATCATATTAAGATGTAAGACTAGGATTTGTCATAGTTGTTGCGTGTTGGATGATCAATGACAGTGGAGTGATAATTTAAAGTATTAACATTGCACAAAGATCTGACACACATGTAATAAAATAACATGAGACGCTGAGAATTTTTATATGAAAAAACCATGAAAAGGGAAAAATCCAGGAGATGTAGCTCAGTCAAAGTAATCAAATATGTGATCATATGTTCACACTTCTCCTGAATTAGAGAAAACTGAATTACAAAAATGGTAGTCACTGATGTACAATTGTAGTTCATCAATAATAGCCATAGTTGGGCTATAACACATGTAAATTTTTATTATAATAGCAGTCGACGGCTACAAAGGCTGCAATTGAAAATAGTAACAGTAGCAGTCATCCACAAACATTGTTGTTAGTGGCTGCAATAATATCAATCTACCACAAAGATCATAATAGGAAGTTGCAGTAGTAATTGGTCACCTAATTCATATTTGGTAGCTGTAAGAGCGTCAGTCAATCATACCTCAATGACACATCAATAGTAAAGATCAAGATTAAGAAAATTCATAAACAATAGGTATAACATTTTAGAATATTATTATATTTGGAGTAACTACCTGAGTTTACAAAAGGTATTCTTTTCTAGCCCTTCTCACAACAATCACAACATGCCCAACCACTAACCCTATGTTAAACTCGTGCCTGCGATGATACTCATGATGGTAGAGTATTATGAACTAACGAAGTTGTGCAATATATGATTGAGATAAAGATCAAGCGAAAGCCAATAAGAATAAATATTTTACATGTACCGACAAGTTATGTTAAAAGGTAAAACATTTTTTTTTTATTTTAAGTTGGTGCAAAAGCTTAGATTATAAATCTATGATGGTAACATTGACACTAATCATAACTATGAACTCGTGTTGCTTTGCATAGCCGTCATTTTCTTATACAAAGTTCTTAATCTTTTGGACTCAATTGAGATCTTCTTTTGTAATCTCAATTTTATTTATCTCTACATTTTCTTTGACTCCCCATTAAGCTTAACTCCTACGAATTTATAAAGAGCAAAAAACATTTTTCTTTTCTTTTTTTTTTATCTCATTATGAGCAAAGTTGAAGATAAGAAAGATCCATACTTCAATAAGAGCAGAGCTCTTTGCCCCCCACACATAAAATTAGTACCAACCAAAAATTAATTCAAATGCTTTCTTTTCAAGTGATACCAATTAAGTCCAATAGACCTTGATGTGTTCATCTATGTATTTAATTAACTCACTTTGGCGTAAATCAAATCAATGTAATTATTCACTAAACTGAAACTATCCAAGATTCATTTAGGCAACTCTTTTTTTTAGGGGCTTTTATATATATAGCACCCCAAATTTTCATATTTATTTATCTCACACAAAAACTTTCAGTGTTACAAATATCATATGAAAAGTAGCATTCATTATCACTTTTTAATAGTTAAATTCATATTTTCATCCATAAATAAAGTGTTATGTGTGTAAAGATGAAACTTTTAATTTTTATCTTACTAGCAATTTATATCTATAATTGTCATAGTTTTTTCTTATAAAATTGGTGCTGATGCTTTGCAATTTGATTGAAAAAAAAGGTTAGTAATGGAAGATGAAGTGCTAAGCATCGTTGCCAAATTTAGCTTAAATATATTCTCATCCATATATATAGCATCAATCCAATGTTTAAGAGCTCACTTGAAGGAGCTTTGCCGTTTATGAGCTCCCGCGGAATGAATGTTGCCATCTGCGATCTAAATGACAAAAAAATAATGTTTCGTCGAAACAACTTTGGGATCCGCCACTTTACAAAAAAAAAACAAAAGAAAAACACGTATCATCATTCACTGTAACAGAACAAAACATTTTCGCCTTCTCAAATAAGGCAAAAGAAAGATTTTAAGTCTAAAACTATTAAAAAGTAAGAATCTTAATCTTCATGATGAAAAATAAAATGAATCTCAAAGAATCCAAAGCATAGAATATGATGTAAGATTCTTGGAGGGAACCTCTCATACATTTATGCTTTTGCACTATTCTACATAGAAGAACTTACATGCATTCATCTTAGGGATTATTAGAATTAGCTTCCCTCTTTGTTAAAGGGGGAGGAGATCATGATGTGTTGTCATGACCAAAATTCAATAGTTAATTTATGTGACTTTCCATTGAAATCGAAGTAGAGTAGTCAATGTAAATAAGTTTTCTTTGGCAAATTTCTTCTAAATTTGCTATTTACGGCTAATTTAATATTGGAATACAATAATATCAATTACATGGCTAAGGGTAAAGTCAACTTGAGTACCATGTATCAGCATAATTTCATTTTTTATGCTACATAAATCAAATAAAGATAATATGAACTATCACATAAAGGCTATTCCTCGATTTTCTCGCATTTTGTAATGCTATTTGATGACCAAGAAATGATCTTGAAGTGCTCTTCTAATTTGGTTTGATGATTAATGACCAATATTGAATTTAAAGGGATTTTTCTTTGGTTAAATTTTAAGATGGACAGTTTCTAATACTTGAAGTTATTTCTTTCTAACCAAACTCAAAGATTGATAACCTATACGACATCTTAAGCTTTCCAACTTTACTATTGACGATGAAAAGAAAAAAAAATGGTTCACTAGGGGAGATAAAATGAAATAATCTTTTTTTTATTCAATTAGAGCTCTTGTTAGTTTATTGCATGATAAATTAAAAATATTAGCATTAGCATATTTAAGCGATTTCTGATTTTATATTATTCATGTCTTATTACTTTTTATTCAAAACACTAGAATCTTAGTCAATTACTGCAACTTTTCCTCTTCTTGTTGTTATAATTCTTTCAATGAGATAATATTATTTTGATAATCTTATCGCCTCGAGATTTTTTCTAATGTAATGTTAATTATACCAATGTTAGTGGGAGATATCACTTTCATGCTAATATTATTTGGTGATGTTATCATTCCGTACAATTCCACATGGAAACACTATGATTTGCTTCACTTTCTAATGTATTATTTCCTCACTCAATATTGTTGTCCGCCATTGTCAGTGTTAGAGCCATTGCCCATGGCCACCATGATTGGTGCTCTAATATGACTATAACACCCTTATAAGCTCAATATCTTTGAAGGAAACATTGCACTTGTACTCTTTTAGAATTTTCATGTGAATGTTTTAAACCACATTACAAGTTTTAGTTATCTTATTGTTAGTAGAAGATCTTTGTTTAAAGAGACTATAACTTTTTCCTTCAAAGTATCTTATATAAAGAAAAATCATTACTTATTTTATCATGTTTGGACACAAAATTTTAAAGATAGGATGATTATATCTTGATCTTTCATCATATATAATTCATAATAAAATCTTTTAGCACCACACAAGAATGGGTTTAAGGTTCGAAAATATAAATAAGCATATTAAGACAATTATCAAAGAGCAAGATAATGATTTCCAGCTGTTAAGTTAGAAAGATGAAAGCATTATTAGGTCATGTATTTTCATTATAATGCTGACGACTATTATTGATTTTCATGTTGGTTGTTAGTTACATAACATTTTTTTGAGCCATTTTAGTTTTTTTTTTTTTTTTGAGTCCTAATATTATTGTTATTAAGTGGTACATCAAGTTATTCAATAAGCTAATAAATTTGTTACCCTAGAAGTTTTGTCAAGCTAGGACTAATGGGTATGACATAAATGAAGTAGGACACTGTGATCTAATAAACAAGTTTTTTTATTTCAATTTTTAGTCGCAACAAATTCTTAGTCACAACATGTTTCATTCCAATTTTAGCTTGAAATAGGATCAAATTCAAATAAACGAGGCGGTTGGGCGGAATTTCTTCTAAGCCAATTTTAAGTCAATCTCAATTTAACTCTAACAGCCCTACTCGCATGAAAGAAATGGAAAAAAATATATAAAAAAAAAAGAGAACATTTTATAATACAATTATCAAAAGCCTTAAAAGGCCATGGTACTATAAATTTAGCTATATATTTAATATAAAAAAGTTGACGAAAACTCTCACTTTGTTTTATCAATCAGCAGATGCCCATTAATTCTATAATATTTATTTATTTCAGTACGCAACCCCACAAGTCTATAAACTTTTTGAACTTCCAATGTTCGGCTACGACCGTAGCAAATTAGCTAAAAAAACAATGATAATAATGCATTAATGATGCTTTAAATGCAATTAAAGCGTCCCTCATTAACCTATAAGCTAATGATGGGATATACGGCTTTTCATCAATTGAGCTTTACCCCATCGCGCCTTACATCTAGGAGTGTAAACGAACATGTTTGACTATTTTATATTTCGAGCTCAAAAAGTGTGTTCGTGTTCGACTCATTTGCTTAACGAGCCGAACACGAGTTGTTCACGAACAAAAAGTCCTTTTAACAATCCTAATCATATAGTCATAAGACATAAGACAATAATAATTTGAGCAAGATTTAAAAATTATTATTTATATTAAAACGTTATTTGAATTTAATTTAATAATTTTTATTCTATTTTTTTAATCAATACTTTAGTTGATTATAAATCTTTGTAGCCTTGTAGTCAATTAGATTTTTTAAAATACTACTTAATATATATATATATATNTTCAAACGTAAAGTTGCGCCTGGTTATTTCACACCTAAATTTTCATATTTACATCCATAATCTTATGCATGAAGAGCAACATTTCACTTGTAAAAACAGTTTAGGATTCACTTTTTTTTTTGGTCTGGTACTAAAGATTTGATTGCTATGTGTGCAAATATAAAAGTTTAGACATGAGATCTGTAAATACATAAGATTTGTNCTCAAACGTAAAGTTGCGCCTGGACACAATTCTTCTATATTACACATCTCACATCTAAATTTTCATACTTACATCCATAATCTTATGCATGAAGAGCAACATTTCACTTTTACAAACACCTAAATTTGAGTTGCGTCTGGCACTAAAGATTTGATTGCTATGTGTGCAAATATAAAAGTTTAGACATGAGATCTGTAAATACATAAGATTTGTGTGATATTTATATAAATCCCAGCCCCCCCTTTTCTTTAGGATTATGAAGATTTGCATACATACAACTAAATTCCTATGTGTTTACATATACTTAATTTTGCGACTTTTCTGCTTAATGATTGGGAAACTTACATGCCCAGCACACAATTCTTCTGTATTCACATACTCACACTTAAAGTTTCATATTTATATGCATAACAATTTGGTATTTTAAACTTATGCACGAAAATATATAATTTTAAGAAGGGATTAAGTTTGTTATTTTTATTGTTATATTANCGATTGGGAAACTTACATGCCCAGCACACAATTCTTCTTTATTTACATACTCACACTTAAAGTTTCATATTTATATGCATAACAATTTGATATTTTAAACTTATGCACGAAAATATATAATTTTAAGAAGGGATTAAGTTTGTTATTTTTATTGTTATATTAGGAATTTGAGTGCTATGTATGTAAATATGATATTTTTAGGTATGACATAGGTGATATCAAGGATATGAAGTGCATTATATGCTCTGCAATGATTTAGGCTCGTCGAATAATTTTTACTCACTCAATTTTAAGCAGTAAATGTCAAGATGAGTTCACATCAAAGATAGGTTTGATGGGTGTTAGCTCCATAAACTCATTTGGTAGGAACACTTCATAACCAAACTAAAATTATTGTCATTCTTAAGTGTTTTTTGGATTAATTCTATCAATAACTCAATTAAAATCCAAACTCATTATAGGTTTCCTAACCAAAAAAGTTTTTAATACATACCTATGAATTATGATTATGACCCATTGATGCAAGTTATGTGAACCAATTATTGCATTCATACTTACATATGAAATGGTCTATTTAACTGATGTGTTAAACTTCTTTGTTCTTAAGTTTATATTAAGCTAGTGGGTATCAAAATTTTAAGATCATATATGCATAATAGATAGTTTCCAGAAAGAAAATAACTCTTTAATAAGTTCTTGAATGGTGTTGAGTATTTCATGCAAGTGGCATCACAAATTCTTAAATTTTTAATCGGTAAGTTTCGATAACCATGTGCGAAGCACAAGAATCAAATACTTCTAATACATTATGAAATCAAGTTAGATTTGTATCGTAAAGGATTTAAACCTAACTATTGATATTGTGTTGCACATTGAGAGTATGAACCATAAATTCATGATAATCAGGTTAATGCTTCGTCAAATTTTGTCCCTCCTAGTGGATATGATCCTACTAAGTTTGAAGAAATGGTATTCAATGCAAACCACGTTTAGTTTGCTGAGAATGTGCCTGATAATAGGCCACCAAATAGCGAACCACAAAGATTCTATGATTTATAAATGTTGCACAATGACTATTATGGGAATGTTACACCGCAAATTCAAAGTTATGAATAGCTCTTAGAATATTGCAAATTAAAACATATTAGAATATGTCCATAAAGTATTTTAACCATGTTGCAGTATTACTTAAGGAGAAAACCAAAAGAAAACTTTAGTACCAGAGGACTTGTATAGAACAAAGAAATAATGTCGAAGTTAGGGTTGACGTTAGAGAAGAGAGTTAATATATTAATGGTTGCATATTATATTATTAGGTAGAAGCAATTGAGATGTAATGCAAGTTTTATGGTGCTGAGAGGTTCAAATCATAGATTTAAAACAGTAAAAAATAAAAATAAAAAATTCCATACAAGTGTCATTTCTACTTGCCGCTCTTTCCCATCTTAAAAAAGTATTCACCTTTATGCATACAACTCTTTATATAACATGGAATCAAAAGTAGATCGGGTTCAGTTCATTGAGTCATCGAAAGTAAAAACCCTTTTTATATTCATTGCGGCAGATTTTAAATCGCGGCAATTGTTAGCAATGAAAATGCTTTTTCAGTGGTTTAAAATATTTTGATGCACTTTTTCAATATTTTTAGCAGTATGTTTTTAAAAGTGTCTTTAAATAAGTTGTGTCAAAAAAAATTTTAGCAGCAAAGATAAATATACTAGTTAATACTTCTTTTGTGCCTGGCGATCAAACGTGGGAGATATGATGTGGTTGTAAAAGGAGATGCCCAATTCGGTATAATTAAATTGAATAATAAGTATAATAATTTTCTTCACGTATAAGGTTAACTAAATTTAATATGCTTACATAACACTATTTTTCAACTATTCATATATGTAATGCCTAAGATTTATTTTTTAATTGAGAACCACCATATGTTTTTAATATGTACATAAAAAAATAACACACTATTGGTATTCCCCGTCACTGTTATAGTCTTTTAAACAATCTATAGAGCCATGTTCTGCTATATACTATATAAAAACTTATATTAATATTGAGTTCAGATTTTTCCATGGCTATACTCAAATTTTACTAGTAATAGAGAAACGAGAGAGAAAAAAAAGGGATAGAAGGAGGGGAGAGCCCTCCAAAGAAATGGAGAGGTTTTTCAAGTGATGTCCTGAGTCTCCTCTCCCAAAATAGAGAGTTGATTTCTTAACTTTTAACCAACCCTCTCCTTTTTATAAATAAATCTTAAGGTGTCTTTTACTTTGAACTTTGATATAAGATTTGATAGGAATTATTTAAAATGTTTTGTTTCCTACAGCTCTGTATGAATTGTGGTTCACGAGCATTGATATTTAGAATTTAGGAACTTTGTAGTGGCCAGCAAGTATCATTGACACTTTAGAGGATATGAATTTTTTTAGAACACCCTCGTCAAATTTTTATTAGGATATGCCTTAAAATTATCAGATTGCTTTTAAAAAATATAAAAGTTAAAAAATAGATATACTTTACTGCAATCTCAAAGCAAATTCAATAATTTTAAGATAAAAAAATTGAACTCTAAAATCAAACTTGAATAAATATTTAATAGATGATAATATTTTTTATTAAAGCTAATCATTAAGGAGTCGATTACTCATCACATACAATAACATATTTAAGATTTAAAATTTACAAAATTATCACTATGAGCTCATAGCGAATGTTGGGTGAAATAATGATGTTTTCTATCAAGATTCTATGGTTCTGTCATCTCGAGATGTCGTGTTCACCAGCCTACTTAGTCAAAAAGGATAATCAACCAAACTTGATAGATGAATCCTTCTCAAAATCATCAATTTTTATGTCTAAGAGAACCTTAAAGACATGCGGTGAATATTGGTTTAAGTGGACTAATCTAAGGTGTCGTTCGCTCATAGAGGGCTTTAGAAACCTATCAAATATATCTATGATTCATAACTCAAATGGAGCAAAAAACCATTAAGAAACATATAGGTTATAGCAGTGATCATAATATATTGATATTATTTGGGGGCAAACATCTGGTCATAGTTACCTAGTCGTAATTGTTTCTTATGATGTCATTTGACAGCAAAATCAGTAAAAAGGGGATTTAGACTATGTATTTACTAGCACAATGTTATTTTGAGTTTGAATTTAGTAATATAAATGGCATTACATTTGCTCTATTTAAGCTCAAGTTTACACTAGATTTTTCCACCTTAATAAATGATGGAGGATGGATGAATTTGACTCATTAACATTTTAGTAATTTGATTTTTTTATTTAAATATTATTTTTCCTTAGATTTTATTTATTGAAATTTTATTATTTTATGGTTGAATAGAATCTCCGGTTGAAATTCATGATAAACATACTCAACGCCAGAGGATTTGAATTGTTGGAGTATTGATATTTGATGTTTAACTGGATCTTACGATTCAAACATTACTAAATGTCAATCCTGTCAACTCCATCTCCTAGTTAAGAGGGGGACTTACTGGATCTTACATCTTACGATTCATTCTTGTCAACCCTAATCACTATAGGAAGAAGGCTCGTACTAGCTGAATGTGGGACTTACGACATTACCCTTAGGCATGTAGCTCATTTGAGATTGTATATGATTTAACATTTTTTTTTTAATTTGACTTATGGAAATATGATTCTTCTAGAGTTTTAAAACACAAGCACATTTTCCGAAGATGAGGGATTTTAACACTTAATTTAACTTAAGCCCGTGCACTTGACATTAAAATAGTAGAGACAAGCGACGAAGCACACATGAATATTAAGGCTTTTGAAATTGAACTAAATTTTAAGGAATTTTATTAATCTTTGCAAACTTGTGTTAACAGTGAAATACATATCAATATTGTTATGAAAAAAACGACGGCAATAAAGTGAAAAAATCGGATCGAGAAATTGCAAACCAGAAAATAACATACAAATTTATGTGGTTCGGCTAATTTGTCTACGTCCATCGAGCTGAAGAGCATTTCAGTACTTCGAGAAATTACACCGTCGAGCGCCTCGACGTTTTGAAAAAAAACTTCCTTTCTCTTTTTCTCTTCGTTTCATTCTCTTAGTTCTCAAGAGGAATTGATTTAGCACTTATGACAGACCAAAAGAGTTATTTAAAGAAAACGGGAGAGAGGTAGGTGGGAGAGAGGTAGGTGCGACGCTGTAGGTGAGGTAAGTAAGTCACAAGCTCCATATATTTAACAATTTTCTCACTTGGAGACAGGGATGCTGACTGCACCACTTACAAGCTGCATCATTTGCTGACTGTACTAGCCTTTTCTTCAAATATGATATTCTCCACTTTCCTCCACCTCTACAACTCATGGCTCTTGTCTTCACGCTAGAAGACCAACTAAAGTCGAGCACAACCACAATTTTTCAAGAGTAGCACCCGTAGTCAACATATCAGCGTCAACATAGTCTTGTACCTCCAAGTTCTTTTTTGAGTTACTCCTACATCTGTTTACAACTCCCACTATATGGGCAATATCTTGTCTCATCTAAAAGCCCTTTTAAACAAGTTCAGTGTTATACATCTTATTGTCATCAAGCGCAGTTTACACCCAGTACATCCACTTGTTTTGTAATGTCTTCTTCTTTGGTGAAAGTTCTACCAGCTCCCACTTGCTCGAATTTTAATTTTGCAAGATTTCTTCATAGTTCTGTGGTTCTCCGCCATCTGTCTGTGGAACAATAAAAATGGGTGTCCCAAACCCACTATCCTCTTCACTTTTATCACTGCCCTGTACTGTGACCACTTGTAGATCAACAAATTTTACCTTTGTACAGTAACTAGAGCCTCCAAGAGATAACACTGGAGAAGATCCTCATACATCTGTGTGTACAAATATCTAATTTTGCTCCCCTTGGCGCTCTACCACCTTTAAAAAAACTGACCTTTTTATGTTTTTCCACAATTCACCTCTGACTCATGTGTTCATGCTTGAGTAAACATGTAGTCATATATAATGTGTCAGTTTTCATACTCCGAGTCAGTACTAATACTCCTTTGGTAACCTTCAAGGTATTATCTGAGAACACTACTAAATAACCACCCTCATTGAGCTGCATTCATAGAAATTTTGTTATATTCTATATAATGAAATGCGAGTCCACCCTCATATAAACAACAAACATTTCTCCTCTTCCCGGAAACCCTCGCCTACAATCAGGATCGAGCTTGAGCGAGCTCAAATTTAGCTTGTGTTCAATTTATTCAAGAACAGTTCATATTTAAAATTAGTTGTGAATAGTATGTTTATATTCACCCCGATTTATATATTATCTTCGGTGTTCGGCTCAAANATATGTTTTTAATATTTACATACAAAATAACACACTATTGGTATTCCCCGTTACTGTTGTAGTCTTTTTAACAATCTATAGAGCCATGTTCTATTATATTCTATATAAAAACTTATATTAATATTGAATTCAGATTTTTCCATGGGCTATACTCAAATTTTACTAGTAATAAAGAAACTAGAGAGAAAAAAAGGGATAGAAGGAGGAGGGGAGAACCCTCCAAAGAAATGGAGAGGTTTTCCAAGTGATGTCCTAAGGCTCCTCTCCCAAAATAGAGAGTTGATTTCCTAACATTTAACCCTCTCCTTTTTATAAATAAATCTTAAGGTGTCTTTTACTTTGAACTTTGATATAAGATCTGATAGGAATTAATTAAAACGTTTTGTTTCCTACAACTCTGTATGAATTGTGGTTCACGAGCATTGATATTTACAAATTAGGAACTTTGTAGTGACCAGCAAGTATTATTGACACTTTAGAGGATATGAATTTTTTTTAGAACACCCTCGTCAAATTTTTATTAGGATATGCCTTAAAATTATCAGATTGCTTTCAAAAAATATAAAAGTTAAAAAATAGATATACTTTTATTGCAATCTCAAAGCAAATTCAATAATTTTAAGATAAAAAAATTGAACTCTAAAATCAATCTTGAATAAAAATTTAATAGATGAGAATATTTTTTATTAAATCTAGTCATTAAGCAGTCAATTACTCAACACATACAATAACATATTTAAGATTTAAAATTTACAAAATTATCACTATGAGCTCATAGCGGATGTTGGGGAAATAATGATGTTTTCTATCAAGATTCTATGGTTCTGTCATCTCGAGATGTCATGGTCACCGACCTACTTAGTCAAGGAGGATAATCAACCAAACTTGATAGATGAATCCTTCTCATGATCATCAATTGCTATGTCTAAGAGAACCTTGTAGACATGCAATGAATATTGGTTTAAGTGGACTAATCTAAGGTGCCCTTAGCTCACAGAGGGCTTTAGAAATCTATCAAATATATCCTATGATTCATAGCTCAAATGGAGCAAAAAACCATTGAGAAACATATAGGTTATAACAGTGACCATAATATATTGATATTATTTGGGGGCAAACATCAGATCATAGTTACATAGCTGTAACTGTTTCTCATGATGTCATTTGACAACAAAATGAGGTAAAAAGAGGATTTAGACCATGTATTTACTAGCACAATGTTATTTTGAGTTTGAATTTAGTAATATAAATGGCATTACATTTGCTCTATTTAAGATTAAGTTTACACTAGATTTTTCCACCTTAATAAATGATGGTGGAGAATGGATGAATTTGACTCATTAACATTTTAGTAATTTGATTTTTTATTTAAATATTTTTTTCCTTAGATTTTATGGTTTGAAATTTTATTTTCATGAATAGAATCTCCGGTTGAAATTCATGATAAACACACCCAGCGCCAGAGAATTTGAATCCTTGGAGTATTGATATTTGATGTCTAACTGGATCTTATGATTCAAACATTACTAAATGTCAATCCTGTCAACTCCATCTCCTAGTGAAGAGGGGGATCAAATTTGTTTAATGAAGAAGATTCATTCTTGTCAACCCTAATCACTATAGGAAGAAGGCTCATACTAGCTGAATGTGGGACTTACGACATTACCCTTAGGCATTGTAGCTCATTTGAGATTGTATATGATTTAACATTATTTCTTAATTTGACTTATAGAAATAGGATTCTTCTAGAGTTTTAAAACACATGCAAATTTTCTGAAGATGAGGGATTTTGACACTTAATTTAACTTAAGCCCATGCACTAGAAATTAAAATAGTGGAGACAAGCGACGAAGCACACATGAATATTAAGGCTTTTGAAATTGAACTAACTTTTAAGGAATTTTATTAATCTTTGCAAACTTGTATTAACAGTGAAATGCATATCAATATTGTTATGAAAAAAAAAGACGGCAACAAAATGAAAAATCAGATCGAGAAATTGCAAACTAGAAAATAACATACAGATTTACGTGGTTCTATTAATTTGTCTACGTCCACGGAGCTGTAGAGCATTTTAGTACTTCAAGAAATTATACCGTCGAGCGCCTCAACGTTTAGAAGAAAAACTTCATTTCTCTTTCTCTCTCTTTTTTTCTCTCTCTTAGTTCTCAAGAGGACTTGACTTAGCACTTATGACAGACCAAAAGAGGTTATTTAAAGAAAACAGGAGAGAGGTAGGTGTGACGCGGTAGGTGAGGTAAGTAAGTCACAGGCTCCATATATTTAACAATTTTCTCACTTGAAGACTGAGATACTGACTGCACCACTTATGGGCTGCATCATCTGCTGATTGTACCGGCCTTTTCCTTCAAACATGATATTCTCCACTTTCCTCTACCTCTGCAACTCATGGCTCCTGTCTTCACGCTAGAAGACCAACTGAAGTCGAGCACTATTTCAATTTTTCAAGAGCAGCACCCCTAGTCAACATATCAACGTCAACAAAACATTGTACCTTCAAGTTCTTTCCTGAGTTACTCATACATCTGCTTACAACTCCCCACTGCATGGGCAATATCCTGCCTCAGTTGAAAGCCCTTTTAAACAAGTTTAGTCTTAAACCACTTATTTTCATCACTTGTTTTGTAATGTCTTCTTCTCTGGTGGAAGTTTTGTCAGCTCCAATTTGCTTGAGTTTTCATTTTGCAAGATTTCTTCATAGTTCTGTGGTTCTCCACCATCTGTCTGTGGACAATAAAAATGGGTGTCCCAGACCCACTCTTCTCTTCACTTTTATCACTTCCCTGCACTGTGGCCTCTGATAGATCAATAAATTTTACATTTGTACAGTAACTAGAGCCTCCAAGAGATGCCACTGGAGAAGATCCCCATACATCTGTGTGTACATGATCCAATTTTGCTCCCCTTTGCGCTCTGCCACCTTTAAAGAAACTGACATTTTTATCTTTCCCCACAATTCACTTCTGACTCATGCGTCCACGCATGAGTAAACATGTAGTCATATATAGTGTGTCAGTTTTCATACTCCGAGTCAGTATTAATACTCCTTTGGTAACCTTCAAGGTATTTTTCTGAGAACACTACTGAATGACCCCCCCTCATTGAGCTACATTCATAGAAATTTTGTTATATTCTATATAATGAAATGCAAGTCCACCCTTATCTAAACAACAAACATTTCTCCTATTCCCGAAACCCTCTCCTACAACTAGGGTCGAGCTTGGGCGAGCCCACTTTTAACTTGTGTCCAATTTATTCAAGAATAGTTCATGTTTAAAATTAGTTGTGAATAGTATGTTTATATTCACCCCGATTTATATATTATCTTCGGTGTTCGGCTCAAACGATCCGGTTAAATTAATTAAAAAAACCGTGATTTATATTATTTGACCGAAAACGAGATAATTCGAGCCTAAAACACACTATTTTTGACAGCCACATACGTCACCACTTCTCTCCCGGAATCGTCCCCGAAGGCTCTTCCCTCTGCCCAAAATCCTCGGTTTTGTCCCTTGCCCCTCCCCCTCCGAGTTTGCCCCAAGACCGCGGAACCATCGCCTTCGTTACCAAACCCTCGCGATACAGTCGCGATTAGAGCTAATTGGGAAACTAATGGAAGCNTAACACACCACACTTTTTTTGACAGCCACATACGTCACCACTTCTCTCCCGGTATCGTCCCCAAAGGCTCTTCCCTCTCTGCCCAAAATCCTCGGTTTTGTCCCTTGCGCCTCCCCCTTCCAGTTTGCCCGAAGGCCGCAGAACCATCGCCTTCGTTACCAAACCCTCGCGATACAGTCGCGATTAGAGCTAATTGGGAAACTAATGGAAGCATGTTTTTTGAATTTCGTTTAGATAGCAGGCTTGTAGATCATTGTTATCTCGGTTGTTGTTTGCCGGAGGAAACTAATGGAAGTGTGAGATTTCTAGTATTTCTCACAAATTTTAGCCGTATATCTCATTTAATAGGTTATATAACGGATTTTGAGACCTTGTTCACTACTNCTTTCTCACAAATTTTAGCCGTATATCTCATTTAATAGGCTATATTACGGATTTTGAGACCTTGTTCACTACTTTCAGTGTTGCATCGGCTCCCGGGAAGGTTCTCATCACCGGCGGATACCTAGTTCTGGATAGACCCAATTCTGGGCTCGTACTTAGCACGAATGCCCGCTTCTATGCAATAGTAAAGCCTCTGTACGAAGAGATTGAACCCAAGAGCTGGGCATGGGTGAGTGCTGCATTCTTCCGTTGGTTTCATCATGATTTCATCTTTGCTCATCCATGATCTTCTGCTTGGTGGTGAATTTAAGTTTGAGGAGAAGTTATGTGCAACCATATTTGTGCGCGTTGTATTTGAGATCTTCATTTTATTAGACAGAATTTCATGTTTGATTGCTAATTTCTTTCTTTTGTGATTTTGTTTTCCTTAACTTTTTTTCCTTCTAATAACCCCTTCTCTCCCAGTCTTGGACGGATGTGAAAGTTTCATCCCCGCAACTTCATAGGGAGGCCACATACAAACTATCACTTAAGAAATCAACGCTTCAGTGCACTACCTCAAGGCAAGTTCATAGAGTTGCATTTAGTTTTGCATCAAATTATTCTACATCGTTATTATTCTTTTAGTTTTGCCAAAAAATATAAAATAAATTATCGTCTTTGTACTCGTGATTACAATTAAGATGCATGGATTTAAAAATTTTCCTTCTTGCGCATGTAATGGAGTAAGGTTTACATATTAATGTATTGATATAATTTCTGTTAGTTTCTTGTTTTTTTTTCTTTATGAATTTGCAGTTAGGCGTCATATTTCTAGCTCCTGGCATTCATTTTTCATGATAATGTCTTGCCGCAACGTGTTTGTGTTAATCAAACATAATATTTTGATTAGTTAAGAGGATATGTATCTTCATTCCTGCAAACTGTAGGATTTTGTTAGATCTCTTAGTTCCAGCCTATGGATTTTGTTTTGTTCATCTCAAAGTTCTTTTTCTCCATTATGAAGATTTTGTTTTATTCATCTTATGTGGATTTCAGTGGTCATTTACAAGGCAAATCTTGCTGCTTCTAATTTTTTGTGGTATTAATAATGGTAATGTCTGTATTGGTAATGATTTATTGTGGAATACTCTTCGTAGAGCAATTGCTTTAAAAGTGTTTTCGTCATAGTCATGGAACCATGTGAGAGGATCATTTGCATTATAGTTTCTCTCAAATTTCTGCACATATCAAATTGTGAGATACATTTTGCTTTTATAATCAAAACAGCTGGGCCTTCATCAGCAAATTTTAGTACTTATATTCGTGTTTACTAGCACCTGTGCTACTTCTTTAAGCTTATGAATTGTTTTTGTTCATCTCTATTTGAAATCTATCCCAATTCTAGTTTGAATCAATGAAGTAGCCTTAGTTTTTTAATGCAATATTTGTTGGAATATCATCTTGTATAATTTGTTATAGGAATTAAATCTTTTCAAATGTCTACTCTATTCTGCAATATTCTACAAAATTTAACATGATCTTTTTTGTTTGCATTTGGAATTCATGTTGTACTATTTCAGGAATTCTGTGAACCCTTTTGTTGAGTATGCAGTGCAATATGCGGTAGCAGCTGCTAGGGAAATCTTTGTTGAAAAGGAGAAGAAGGATGTGCTACAAAAGCTTCTACTGCAAGGCAATGTTTGTTATATATGATAGTTTAAGTATGCATGTTAGAACTGTCAAGAGTAAAGAACCTTTGAATCATGAATTCATCTAACTAATTTTATTTTATTTTATTTCTTGCAGGTCTTGATATTACCATCTTAGGAAGCAATGCCTTCTATTCATACCGTAGGCAGGTACTTCTATCATTAGCCTTTACACAACTGTTTGGAGTTGGTTTTATGAATTCTTAATGTCCATTTATTTCTATGACATGCTAGTTTAGGTGTAAACTTCCTCTTCACAAATCATTTTGAATAAATTCTATTCGTATTATCTTAAAGTTTTATCATTGTTGCTTTCTTATCCTTTGACACATATTGTTATGGTGACTCCCAATTATGTGAACTAAGACAAGACCGTTTTTATAAGGAGGTTTAAACAACTAATGGGTCCAACGGTCATTTGATTATTTAAAGGTGTTTAACCGGTCATCTTATGTGGGTCATTGGTCTATATATATGTAATGATGTATATGAGTTGAGAAGGGAGAGAGAAATTCTGAGAGCAAGTTGAGTAACCAAAAAAGCTTGTATCGAAATCAAGATCGATAGAGATCTTGGAATCAAGAAAACTTGTATCGAGGTTAAGATTGATAGAGAACTTGAGGAGATTGTTTCGTCCTTGATATTGTGCGGTGTAACCTTTCAAGATTGTCTTAGTGCATTGTTTCTTGATTCTCTCCCGTAGATGTAGGTCCTATGGACTGAACCACTTAAATTCTCGGTGTTCTTGTTTGCACATATTTTTTTACGATTTTCTTCCTTTTCTCGTTTCCGCTTTGCTGTCCTGCTGCTTTCTTGGCAGCAGATTTTGCTACAATTGACGCCGCCTGTGGGAATTCTAGCCACGACAATGTGATATGCTAAGTTCGACATTGAGAAATTCACCGGAAAGAAATATTTCGGCTTGTCGAGAGTCAAGATGAGAGCCTTGTTGGTGTGTCGGCCGTTTTATTTTTTAACTTCACTTTCGTAGTTTGAAAAGGTGATGATTTTGTGATTTTGAAAATAATTTAAATATAAATATAACTTNAACAACTTCCACAGGACCCCATCCTAAAATTGTGCCAAAAGATTGGCTTGAGATGAATTTCAAAAGTGGAAATGTAGTAATTCCAAAAGAGTATTTGAAAGAATCTGAAAAATTTTTCATAAGTATGAGTTTGGTTGATCTGATTAACTTCTACACAACTACACCAGTGCTCGAAAAAAGAAGTGACACTCTTTAAAAATTTCCAATTGATCTAAAAGTAGTCAAAGGAAAGTCAATCGAGGCCAAACTGGAGAGGCTTCAAGCCAATATTGCACAGTTTTCTGAAGAACAAAGAAAATATATAAATCATAAAAATTACGATGTGTCAGATTTCTTGGATGAAGGATTAACAAAATCAATGTCATTGAGACCCCGGTCGAGTTATCTGTGTGCTACGCTCCATCTTTCAGTGAGGAGAATGCTGTGGATGAGAGGCACGGAGCCATCCAACAAAGGGACAAACAGATCAGTCGTCTTAAAAAAAAATTGAAGAAATAATGACCTCCATGATTGCAATGCAAAGACAGTCACAATCTCTATAGATGGCACCTCCAGAAACAAACCAAACAAAGACCATTCAAAGTGAAAATAAAAGAAAAGAGTTCACGTCCGAGTAACAATTGAAAGAGGATTCAATTCTGGGTCTGATACATGAAAATGAAATTAAACAGATGGTCAACAACAACTGAGAGAAGCCCTATATCAGTCGAAAGTAGGGGCAGCAAATCTAAAAGGTTGACCCTACCAAGAAGAGTTTGAGGCCATCCAATACACCAAGTTTTTGTACTACCTTTGTTCAAAACATTCGATGGAATCGAAAACCCTCATAAGCATGTTGCACATTTCTGAGCAAGTTGCCACTATACAAGAGGGTAACGAAGCACTTTATTTCATTAGATTTTAAGTAGCTTTATCGGAGTTGCCTTTGATTGGTATGCAAAACTACCAAATGGTTCAGTGCAAACTTTCACAGAAATGGAAAACCTCTTTGTCAACGATTTGTCGGAGTTTAGCATCACATCACCATTGGTGTTCTTTTAGCAGAGATGCAAAAGCCAAATGAAACCTTGGTGGAGTACATTCTACGATGGAGAAATCTCAGCATGGGATGTGAGTTGCAGTTGCAAGAGCAAAAAGCAGTTGAGATTCTTCTAAAATCATCCACAGCTCAGTGGGTTTCCTACTTAAGGGTTTTACAATCAGAACAATTGTGAGATTGCTTAACAAAGCTAGGAATCTACAAGGAGAAGCTAAGCAATTTTGTTTTCTGAAAGAGATTGAAGAGCCAAAACCAATGAAGATATTCAAGAAGAAATCTGGGACAGTTGTTGTGGTTAGCAGGGGAAAGCGACAAATACAAATACAAGTCAAACTACGTCAACAGACCTTCCAACGTCCTCGTCAAAATATTCAGCAATCATCTTACCATAAAATAAGTTCCAATCATGAACGCTTGATCAAATTGGATATACTCTTTTAAAGATGAAGCAGTGAAAAAGATGTTCCAATATCTCATTAAGAATCATGAGTTTAGGTTGCCCAAGAAAAAGAAACCTGGAGAGGTCAACAAGAAAGGACATCCATTATATTGCCCGTACCACAGGTTCATTGGATACACCATAGAGGAGTGTTGCAGTTTCAAAGACTTGCGTGAGGAGAATTTCAAGAATGGGGCATATCGATCTTGGAAGAACTTTTTAAAGGAACCTAAAAGCGGTTCTATTAATATGACTTCAATCGATCTATTTGTTCCACCCTATTCCTACGTAATTGTCAATGAATGAAATGCCTCTTGGCTACAATTGTACTACTACTTTTGTTCAAAAGGGATATTAGTAGGATCTGTGTTGTTATATCCCATCCCACCGACCACATTAATGAAAAGAAAGAAATTGTTGTTGTACAAGATTCTTCAATGTTCTATTTTTATTGCATATGTTCAACAGATATCTTCATGTTAAATGAAAAGTCATGTTTTTGGGAAAAGGGAAGCTAACTGATTTAGAGGCTTAAACTTCAATAGAACAACAGTTAAGCAGGGGGTGATGCAAGATAAGGTTTTAGTATTGTGATGACTTTGGGGGAGAACGAACTTTATTCCCTAATAACTGAGTCATCCACTTTAAAGAATTTTGACTAGGTCCTAACTTGACTTCAAAATAAAATAGTGTGGTGAAATACAAGTAATTGACTTGGGATATCACGAGCCTTTTACTTTCCTGCCGCATAACTGAGTCCTGACTTTAGAACGAGTTATAATATCTCAGAATTTATCTTAAGAAATATTTGAGGATTATTAGTCGGGGGAGTTTGGATATTAAAAATCTTTAAAAGAAGAATGTTCCACTAGATACAATATTTATAAGAAAAAAAATAAAGGGAGCGAAGAAAAAAAAAGGAGATGAAAAAAAAATTTGTGTGAAAGTCCCCTTAGAAGAAGCTTGAGGTGAGCATGAAATCCAAAATTGGTATATAAATTTAGACATTAAAATTCCTTAAATTATGCTCTACCAGATATAGTAATTCTAAGCAAAATAGAGGCAGAAGAAAAATAATTTTGTAAAAAAAAAGAAGGAAGGTCTCATTGGGAAGAAGCTTAAGGTGGACATATAATCAAAAATTGGTGTCTAAATTCTCCTCTAATTGATAAGATTTGAAATGTTCTTTTAAAAAAACTCTTTCAATGATATATTCAAGAAAAAAATCAACGATCTTGAGTCTTTTGGTTGGCTATTAATTGGCTCAGAAATATCTTTGAAAAATGAAAAATATTTTGATCACACGACCAAAATTCTGAAATTTTCTTAATCGTAGAAAGAAAGATTTAAAGAAATGACGATGATATTAACAGTTAATGTAAATTCAACCTTGAAGTCATATCCTTCAGTGCCCAACAAATAAAACTCCAATATCAATTTAAAGAACATCAGAACAATTTCTCAAAACCAACTTCAACAACCATTACAGAATCTGTCAGATGATGACTGCTACAAATAAAGCTACGAACTTGCAGCCTCTTCAACTGTGGTGTTTGATACACCAAATTAATATGTTTTTATAAGTATATATTTTATGCCTATTTTTGTGATATTGCACTTTAAATAATGGTATTTTTATTTTTGTAGCAGTTACATCATTTTTAGGCATTCGGAGCAAAAGTAGCAAAAAGAACTAAATTTGGAGCCAAAACAGTGAATTATGGGAATCTGGCGCATGATGTGTCGTTTGACAGAGCCTTGGCACATGATGCGCCAGATTTGGTGTTGGAGATAATTTTTTGCGAATTAAGGTGGTTTGAGGTGAATTTTGCTCAAATTTTTAAAGGGGCACTTGTTTTAAAAAACTTTTGGAGTAATTCAATGCATCTAGACACTTTGGAAGATTCTTTTATGAAGGGATATGTCTCTTGGATCAAATGACACATATTTTGAATTCAAAAGAGTTGACTTTTGGAGGGAATTTTGGAGGGAATTTTGAATTCCTTTTGAAAGGAGGAGACAACGACTTTTTATATGCTTAAAATATAAGATAAATATGGACATAATAAATATTCAATAGTTGTAAAGTCACACTTATCAACGCAAGTATACATATCGCTCAAGTAATATAGGGCTCTAATGGAGTCCTAGATATCAATCCCACAGCGAGTGGTTTAGAACTGCGAACTAAGATTTTAGAAAAGTAATACTTTAATCATAACAACGAAGTTCAATTTGTTTATCTGTCACTAATAGGCAATTGAAATAAGTATGTAATTTTAATAACTATTAAATAATTATTGATACTAATGAGGGTTTAATTGTGATATTCAATATATAAGAAGACATCCTTCTCCTTGTAAAGAAATTATAGTGAATGGATAAACTGAATTAGTTCAATTTATATTGTGCCAAATAGGAGCATACCTATTCTTTACCCTTTGGTCCAGGCATAAAGAACATTGACTAATCCTACGCTTGTTTACTGAATATGCAGCTAGGCTGGGAGGATACCAGCTCTCACTTCGAAGCTCCCAGTTCCTGTCACCTAAGGGCCTTCAACACCCAAACGATAGGACCGAATTGGGGATTTTAGTTTGTCACTCTAAAATCTCTAATTCTACGCCAGATAATATTATTTCCTTATTTATTTACACCCAACTTCCAAGGGATTTGACCTCCCTGAATCTTTGATGTAATCTTCACTTTAGTTGTAAAACTCAACATATTTTAAAACCTCCCTCAATCTTGGATGTAATCTTCACTTTAGTTGTAAAACTCAACATATTTTAACAAATAATTAGCCAGATTGAAAGTAAGATCGAAGTGAAAAGATCATCACAATTTCTTAAATATTTTCTTGCTTCACCAATTCAAATCACCATTTCACAAATCTAGAGACAAAGAGAAAGATAGAAAACTACTCAGATCTTATGGGGAAAACACAACAAAACTCGAAATTCATATATAAAATCACATCAAGTAAATAACTTATCTCTAATTTCTCCCCAAGAATACTCCTTGAAGTTCCTCTAAATCTCTTCCTTTTTTTACAGCACACGTAAATATAAACTTATCTCTAATTTCTCCCAGAACACTCTTCAAAGTTCCTCTGAATCTCTTCCTTTCTTTACAACACACGGAATTCCTCTTCGAAGCAGCAAGGAGGAAGAAATCTCTCATTTTCCCTCCACTCTTACAATCTATCGAATAATTCCTCACAATATCGAAACCTTTCTAATCTCCATGAACTCTCTCTAGTACTTCCTTCACTCTTTAGATTCTCCCCCCCCCTTTTAATTTTTGGCCAAAATAGTCTATTAAAGTTGTGGATGACCTTTCCTAAGAGTTGCCTAAGCATCCCTTCAAAATTTGGCCTTATCTAAAGCTTGAGTATGCATAACCGCCGAGCTCACTGTCGACGACCTAGAGGGCACCGTCGGCGGACTTCTGAAGAATTTGATCCTGTAGCCTCAGGTAAAACTCACCGTCAGCGGGGTCGAGGGCCCCTTCGGCGGCCTAGTTCAAATCTCCACATTTTGGTCCTTTTTGCTCCAAATTCGCTCCTTTTTGCTCCAATGACCCTAATTCATCATTCCTGCAACAAAACATCAAAAATACCTTTCTTTATAATATCATTAAAAACAATATAAAATAGGTATGAAATCTCAACATATTTTCCTTGGGTCAAAATCCCCCAAACTTAACTATTACTTGTCCTTAAGTAATTTTAGTACTATATAAAAGTTATGATCTACCGCAGTAAAGTTTTAATTCAGAAATACTATAAGTTTGATTTAAATAAATATCATTGTGAGATTTTCAGAAAGAATCCAAGTAACTGAATTAACTCTGTAGCCACAAGATTATCTAGTTATCAAGTTTAAGAGTTCTAGTCTTCTATAACTCTATAAGCCATGATTAGCTAGTCATCAAGTTTAAGAGTTCTAGTTTTCTATTCATTTTAAGAATGACTATATGATCTAGTCATCAAGTTTTAAGAGGTATTTTTCTTTTCATTTCAAGAATAACTATATGTTGCAATATTAAGTCACTTAGAATATCCAAAAGATAGAAACTAAATGACTATATGTTGCAATATTAAGTCACTTAAAATATTCAAATGATAGGAACTTCAAGGGAACACTACTAGTAAAAGATCTAATCCATAAATATAAGTTCAGGAATGTATTAGGTTTTC
>JXCR01129107.1:6779-28848 GCA_002079205.1 Phalaenopsis hybrid cultivar
CGCTCTAAACATATACATGAATAATGTGTATTTCATCTTGTTAAAGTTAAGAGTAGTGATATTTTGATGCGATATGAATGGTTTGGGTGGCATAAAAGTAAAGATTAAAGCCTAGTTGTGAGATATGTAAGTATATAAAGAGTTGGAGAGTATGGATGTAAGTGTGTGAGTGTGCGTTAATTTTCTTGACGATTTCGGTTCGTAAAATCTGAAATTTGCGACTCGTTGTGTGGAAACCTGAAACTCTTCTTCATCGGCATCAAAACATATAAATNTTGTTTGATTAAGGTAACTCTTTTTAAAAGCACATAATAGTTTTTTAGGTGTTTCAAGTATTTTCAAAAATAAGTTGATCTATAAAAAAATAATTAAATTATGCTAGTCAAATATATTATAGAAATAAAACAATAAAGAAAATGAAAAAAACAAAAAGGAAACAAAACTAATGCCAGATGAGCTCTTAGCTTCCAAACAACTTAAAGAAACATTAGACTAGACAAAGAGCTTAAAGTTGGATCAAAAAATAAATAAAGTAAAAAACTCATTTGATTTGATAATATATAATCCAATTCACTATCATATTTGAGTAGTTAATAGTTGTTTATTGTTACAATATATAATTACAAACATTAGAAGAGGATTGAAAAAAAGAGAATAAAAATGCCGACTAGTGAAAATAATAATGCATTACTTAAATTAGTTAACATGAATATGTCCAATGTATTCGAGATGTTTGAAACTTGGGTAAACATAACTTCTAGCAAATGATAGGATCAAGTTTTTTTTCATATTCGTCACTAACACTAAAAATAGGCTAGGAATTTTATTTGCAAGGATAAAAAAGTTATTAAAAAGGCACATTATCTAAATCATTTTATTAAAAGTAAACATTGCACTTGTTATTTAGTAGGATTATATTACTAGTTGTTAATTATATATCATATATAATATTTGACTAAATAGCTTCTATAATATTATATATAATGATTATTTTTTACATTTTGATTTATGTTGCCTAATGATATAAATCACACATGTTTCTATTGACTTTATTATAATTAAGAACTAATTGACTCCTGTGCTTGTCCTTAAATGTCTATTTTGTTGTCAGGCATTAATATTGATAGTTAACTTCTTACTTCTCTTGACATGTATGTGCTTGTTCAAGCATATGTGAATTTTATGCAATGGCTATATTTTTATTGGAAAACAAGATTCTGTGATATTTTTTGGTATTTATTAATAAACATTTTCTATTATAAGCTACTAAAATAAGCCTTTATATCTATCTATTAGGCATATACCAAATATCTATAATAATAATAAAATACATTTACGGCTCCAGCAAAAATAGATTAATACACACTTAAATTAGTTTTCTTCTAAGAATGTGGTCATCACTAACACCTAAAAGTGGACAAAGGATTGCCAAAAAAATTTGAGGGAAAGATACAAACTAGCGGCCAATCATAACATTCCAAATAAAGTCATATAAAGGTTCATTTTCGTAACAAGAAAAAAATTTCGTTGAATCTTGAACATGCATATGAATTTTACAGTACTAATGATTACTTATATAAAACAACTAGATTAATCCAAATTTGAAAGGAAAAAAAAAAATAGTTTTCAAAAGTTTTAGAAATCCACTATTTAATAAATTTGTATGAAATAGCTTTTATATATATNAATTAGGCATATACCAAATATCTATAATAATAATAAAATACATTTACGTCTCCAACAAAAATAGATTAATACACACTTAAATTAGTTTTCTTATAAGAATGTGGCCATCACTAAATAAAACACGATTTTCAACCATTTTGTTAGTATAAAATATTGCATTATTTCCTCAGAAGATTTGTTGCGCCAGTGAAAAAAATTTGAGGGAAAGAAACAAACTAGCGGTCAATCATAACATTCCAAATAAAGTCATATAAAGGCACATTTTCGTAACAAGAAAAAAAATTTGTTGAATCTTGAACATGCCTATACATGCCACCACATGCATGAAGTAGCAAGTCAGATTCATCACTGATAGCATAAAGTAGGCAAACAATCCTATTATCCAACACATAATACCATGAAGGTGAATTTTGCAGTGCTAATGATTACTTATATAAAACAACGAGATTAATCCAAGTTTGAAAGGAAAAAAAATTAGTTTTCAAAAGTTTTAGAAATCCACTAAATATATTAAATAGCTTTTATAATAAGAAATCCACATATATAAGGTTTCTGGCTGGAGCAACGACATCTCCGACAAAAAAGCCATGGACATGTCGAGGCAGAGCCCTTGGTTCTCTCTCAGGCAAGCTTTTAGCGGTGATAGGTATTCGAGCAAGTTTACACGCAATAAATGGACTTATAATTTTTTTTTCATTTAAAAAATAAAATTATAATTTTAGTGTTGTTGTTTGAATTGACAATAATTATTTCTTAAGGTTTTGTAAATGCTATTTAGTTTAATTTATTTGGTAATCTCTACAGAGGCCAATAAAAATCCATGAGAAATAATTTTTTCTTTTTCAGCTTTTGATTCATTTGGTTGCTAATGATATAAATCATAAAATTCATGAGGCCTCGGGATGCCAATAAAAATCTAAATTTTTTTCTCGGCATTTGAGTTAATCTCTACAAACGCCAATAAAAATCCATGAGAAATAATTGTTTCTTTTTTAGCTTTTGATTCATTTGGTTGCTAATGATGTAGATCGTAAATGAATCACTAAAAAAATAAAATCCTATATTTTTTTATGAAAACATTGAAACACCACGACAATCTAACCTGAGGCATCGGAATGCTCAGTGAGCCGCTTACGACATGCAAACGAGAAGAATTTGGAGGCTATCCTGGTAATCAAACTCGACACCGACTCCACGAACTTCGAAAACCGGCCATCAGTATCACTCTCATTCACACTTTTGGCAATACGGAGGCCGCGTGGTGGCCGGTCATATGGCGTTCTCGGCGTGCTCCTAAATGGCCACCGCTTGATCCATGTCAGAATCTCTTTCATATTTGCCGGCGATGTCATTGGACGTACAATAAATAGAAAAAACTTCTAGACAGGAGGAGAGCAACAGGAGTTTCAGCTCTCAAGAGATTGCTAGAGCAGCCAACTCGAGTTAACGGAGGCCGGATATCTCCAGTATTGGTTTTATAGCAGTAGATATATATGAAGATTAGGACGTAAGCAGTTATAAAAAAATCGGATTATACGCAGGTTACCGATTCTATTGGTCAGAAAATGTTAGTGGAGAATGGATCTTTTGCCAAATGTCCCGCTGAATTTGCATTTCACAACATCTGTATCACTTTTAAAACTAAACTTATCATAATAAATGTTAACTTCATATAACAGATGGTTTATTTTTTGTGCTTTTATTTTCTTTTCCATCACAGTTGTATTTTTTGTTATTTAAATATGTAAAGCTTTTGCAAACCAATTAATTTTAGATTTTTTTAAAAAAAAATCAAATTTTATATTCATCTTTTCTAATTATTTATAAAATAAATATTGCATCTTTCAATACAAGGAAACATAGAAAATATGCCACTTTGTGTGGAGTGGATTTTCCATACGTTGTAAGCACGGAGCATCGCGTGAACAACGGCTGTGATACACCTAATCACAAATGCTGTTTTTTTTTATGGGAGAATCACAACTGTTGTCCGTACGGTGTTCTCCGTGCGGACAAACGTATGAAAAACTTTTTTCTTTGTGTGAGAGTTGTTTTCTTTTAAATGACTAATAAAAAAAATGTTAAGCCATGTTTGAATAAACTAAAAAATAATAATTCAATCAATTTTCTTAAAAGGGGGGTGTTCAAACCCGGTACCTTGATATCCTTCATTTTGTTTCAAACCAAACTGTTGCGCATTCGAGCACAATTTCATTATTTAATATTTATTTTAGAAAAGATTGAATTAATTTTTTTTTTAGTTGTGTGCAAGTAATGCAATAATGTTAAATTTGTGTCTTGTTGATACTAATCCCTCTTGATTCAAGTATTTTTCATATGGTATTGGATTGAGCTCATATTAGATCAAGTTGGATTATTTAAGGTTACATATTATTGAACCCATCTTTGTACTTGAATTACAACAAAGTAATAGAGTATCAGAAAGGAGAGAGAATAAGGGAAGAGAATAGAGCATGTAGAGGAAGATTAGAAGGAATTCATAAGAATAAAATTTAGTTGAAAGATGATTCTCATCAATCATATATTTGACTACTAGACCTAACATTGAGAATGAATAAATAATATCGGCTCTACCTCCCTAACATGGCTAATAAACTAACTTAAACAAAAAATAGGTTTTAGTAACACAGACCCATCCATAATCGACCCAACCGGGAATAAAGAATGGAAAAGACCTTTCCTCTTATTGTCCTAAAAGCAATTATGTGACTCATTGAAGCATAATACTTAAATAATCCCAACCCAAAGAATGCACACATGAACTAGAGTTGTAGTTCTTTACAAGGATGTATATATTTGAAGTTTGTTAACTAGGGCTCAACCAAATTGGTTAAACATGAAAAAGAAATGATTAAGTAGTATGAGTCTTCCTTCCTAAATAGTTAGAAAGATTGAACCCAAGCAATATTTGAAACATTTTCTTATAATACAAGTTCATCTTATCTTCTTTTATTGCATAATTTTAGACACACCTTGCAATAGGGAAATGGATAACATTCTCCTCTATTTAGTGAGAAGAGGTCTTTTGGTTTTGGTTACCCACCCCAGTCGAAAGGACTAAACTGAAAAAGAAAATATAAAATAGTCTAAATCTTCCTCCTGAAATAGTTTTAAAGATTGAATCAAAGCGATAGATGCAAGATCATCTTACCTCTTTTTATCAAATTAATTGTGCCCTAGTGAAATCTCTCTTGCTCATGCAAGCAAATTGCTAAAGATAGAGAACCTCATAACAAGCACAAGCTCTCCAATAACAAATATTTGTGATCTCACCAACCTATCATGAGCTCTAATCATGTGAGCTTGGTATAGTTTTAGATTATAGTACATTATATTCTAAGCTTGTCCAAATTATCCACCTCCTCCAAGAAGAGGCGAGTATTCTTTATGGTATCCAACTTATGGCTTAGAACCACACATAATAATGGTAATTCAATTTCTAAAGGAAGGTATGCCTCAAACCCAAAGTTCATTGCATATGAAATTAAAGATGGGATAAATTTAAATCTATTTTTAAAAACTTTTGACTAAAAAAATACATCATTGTGTATGTTTAATTAAAAGAAAAATGATGATGTATCTGACATATAAATTATTACACTATTCATGTCCTAACAAATTGACCAGATGAAAAAAAATATATTGTTATTTAATTTATTTTTTATTAGTTAATCATGTTGATTCAAGTTCCCTCATATTACTTTGAATTTCAAACGTATTCACTGCCACTGGTGCATGCTTCTCTTTTCTTTTTGGGTTTCACCACTTATTCCTTCCAAAGCTCCACTCTTGATTGTTGAATTTTTCCTTTTACTTAAATTCAAGTAAAATAATGGAAAGAAAATAAATAAAAATGCAATGTATGTGGAGAAGTTGATAGAGAGTCTTATCTCCAACTATGAGATCCAGGTTTGAAGCAAATTCTAATCAGTAGTTTCTAACTTAGTTGCTATATATATATNCGAGCATAAAACTCACCCATAGTATCTTGTAAAGTGTCTCGCGTTGATTAGAGGCATTAAATGACTGCTATCCATATCGACCAACATGTAGGCTCCATTTTATTAAACCTTCTCAGTCATGAATGATCCATCGTACGTCAGCTCAAATTTGTCAATTATGCACCGATTGGATAAAATAGAGAACCTCATAACAAGCACAAGCTCTCCAATAACAAATGTTTGTGATCTCACCAACCTATAATGAGTTGTAATCATGTGAGCTTGGTATAGTCTTAGACTATAGTACATTATATTCTAAGCTTGTCCAAATTATCCATCTCCTCCAAGAAGAGGCGAGTATTCTTTATGGTATCCAACTTATGGCTTAGAACCACACATAATAATGGTAATTCAATTTCTAAAGGAAGGGATGCCTCAAACCCAAAGTTTATTGCATATGAAATTAAAGATGGGATAAATTTAAATCTATTTCTAAAAACTTTCGACTAAAAAAATGCATCAATGTGTATGTTTAATTAAAAGAAAATTGATGATGTATCTGACATATAAATTATTACAATATTCATGTTCTAACAAATTGACCAGATGAAAAAAAAAATATTGTTATTTAATTTATTTTGTATTAGTTAATCATGTTAATTCAAGTTCCCTCATATTACTTTGAATTTCAAAATTATTCAGTGGTGCATGCTTCTCTTTTCTTTTTGGGTTTCACCACTTATTCCTTTCAAAGCTCCACTCTAGATTGTTGAATTTTTCCTTTTACTAAAATTCAAGTACAATAGTAGAAAGAAAATAAAATAAAAATGCAATGTATGTGGAGAAGTTGATAGAGAGTCTTCTCTCCAACTATGAGATCCAGGTTTGAAGCAAATTCTAATCAGTAGTTTCTAACTTAGTTGCTATATATATATTTGTGTGTATGTGTGTTTATTTATATATCCTAGTAAATTTGAAAATATTTAAGAAAATAAGAATTCATTTGGAATAATTTTCAGATAAAATTTTTTAGAAATTATAATCAAGAAAATATATTTTTTTATATTATTTTGTGCAATATATGTTTTACCAATTTTAAAAAAGTAGGTGATAATATCTTGTGCGACTATTACACTTTGATAATTGTAAATAAATAAAAAAACTTATTTTTCATTACATAAAATTCAAAAAATAAAAAAGGAAGATGAGAAAGGAGTTATAATTAAATAATAATTTTGTATATTTTTCAAAAATAAATCAAAATAAAATTATAGAATCTCCTCCCAAATAAAACTAATTAGCATCCATACTGAATTTTAGAACTCATTTCTATTTAGATCTTACTAACTCACAAACTTTTTAAATTTTATTAATTTTTATAATGCAATGATTTCTTGTATTAAGTTTTGATTGTAATTTCAGTTATTTTTTCATTATTAAGTTTAAAAAAATAATTGAGGGGCAAAATAAAAAATTTATGTGTCTAGAATTTATTGTAAAGCATGAACATTAATATGGTCTTATAATGAAATAATTTTATTAAAATAAAACATTACACTATTTATTTAGGCAGCCTACAAAAAAGTTATTAGTAAAATTTTTTTTGTAATATATGAACCTTAGTAGGGCATTAAAGATTTAATTTTCTCAAAAGAAAAGATTATACTCCTTATTTAGGAGGTCTATTGATTCAGGTAAATTACATGTGGGGACAACTAAAGAAACAAATCATCTATCAATTATAATATGTCAAATAGATGTACATCAAATTTTATCTTCCTATCATTTGATAGAAATCTTTTTTTATATATAAAATACTAAAAATATCACAGAATTCAGTTTCTAAACAACAAGGCAGCTATCTATCTTCATCACTAAAAATAATAAATAGACGTAAAGCCATAAAATAACATTTTGTAAAATAAAGAATTTCACAAATCGTCCCAAATAAAATTAATTAGCATCCATGCTGGCTCTAAGAACTCTTTTCTATTTAGATCTTATTAAGGTTAGAAAAACTTTAAATTTTATTAATTTTTGTAGTATAATGATTTTTTGTATTCAATTTTGGCACGCAATAATTTCTCCACGACAACACTCTCCAAGAACCTCNAATCCATGCTTGCTTTAAGAACTCTTTTCTATTTAGATCTTATTAAGTTTAGAAAAGCTTTTAGTTTTATTAATTTTTATAGTATAATGATTTTTTGTATTCAATTTTGGCACGCAATAATTTCTCCACGACAACACTCTCCAAGAACCTCATTGGCATGCCCTAACCGCTCCTCACTTGCCTCTCCCTATTTGAAATGGATGGAGTGCACTTGCCATTATCCCCCTCACAACGGCTCTCTCCCATTCTCTCGATGCACTAGTAGCCAACCCTCTCACCCACCGCACAAGCCCTCTTCTCCTTCTCGCGCCTGAGTTCGCTGGCCAGCGCTCCTCCTCACCGGTGAAAGGCCAGCCGCCGGTAAGGTCTTCTGCCTCTCCACTTCGTGAGAGAAGTGATTAGGGCTGCGAGGATGGAATTCCGGCATTGGCTTGGTTGCTATGTTTTCTTGTTTGGTTACTCGATTTCTTGTTTGTTTGATCGACATTTTCGCTGGGTTGCTCGACACTTTTGTTTGTTCGACGGATCGGTTTTCTTTCTTGGTTGCTCGATATTTTGCTCGTTGTTCTTGCTTGGTTGCTTTTTTTTTTCTATTTCCTTCCCTTGCTCGTTTTATTTGCATTCATCCTTCTTCAGTAATTTTTGGTGATAAATACATGTTCTCTGCCGTAATGGCCATGACTGTACTTGGTATACTTGGTCATTTCATGCCTGATTCATTGGGCATCGTGGTTGGAGTTGCCTATTTGACCATTGCTATTTCGTTTCAGCATTTAAACTTTACAACAGACTCAAATTGGTTTGTTGACTACAATGCAGCACTAGTATGCATCTGCTTTATGACTTCGCTTGGTTTTATTGATGGTATTCTTAATGTTCCCAGAAGATTGATAAAATCAAAATTTGAAGCAAAGTTTAAGTGTAAGATATGCAAATACATAGGAATATGGTCATATATATGTGAATGCCTTGGTGATGTTCTCAGTAGAGAATGACTAGCTTTATAATATCTATTTTGGCTTTGTTCCCTTGCATGTTCATTATTACTGATTTAATAAGTTACACATGTATCACTTTCTTCCACATATTTACACACCTAGCAACTAGGCTTGTTTCAAGGAGATATTTGCATGCATAACACTTTGACGCTCTAAACATATACATGAATAATGTGTATTTCATCTTGTTAAAGTTAATAGTAGTGATATTTTGATGCGATATGAATGGTTTGGGTGGCATAAAAGTAAAGATTAAAGCCTAGTTGTGAGATATGTAAGTATATAAAGAGTTGGAGAGTATGTATGTATGTGTGTGAGTGTGTGTTAATTTTCTTGACAATTTCGGTTCATAAAATCTGAAATTTGCGACTCTTTGTGTGGAAACCTGAAACTCTTCTTCATCGGCATCAAAACATATAAATCTGATTCGAGAAGAGGTAAATGGNCTTTACCAATTTTAAAAAAGCAGGTGATAATATCTTGTGCGACTATTACACTTTGATAATTGTAAATAAATAAAAAACTTATTTTTCATTACATAAAATTCAAAAAATAAAAAAGGAAGATGAGAAAGGAGTTATAATTAAATNGAAATTCGAAAAATGGTAATTTGAAATGCAAGGTTAGTCGTCATGTGGGTATATGGAAATTAAAATTTGGAAATGTTCAAGAAGGATGTTACCAGTTGGTTATTCATTCATTGATTATTGCCACTTTTACTTCTTTTATTAAATGGGTTTGTGAGATTTAAATGCTTAGCTCAATATTTAGGAAATTTTCGCTAGTGTCCAGAATACTTATTTAAATGCTTAAATGGGTTATTCATTGATTATTGCCACTTTTACTACTTTTATTAAATGGGTTTGTGAGATTTATATGCTTGGCTCAATATTTAGGAAAATTTCTCTAATGTTAAGAATGCTTATGTATTGATACTTGCTGGCAGGTGCTTGATATATTTTATAGATTAAAGGTTAACAATTCTCATGTATTCATATGTTGGATACCGGGTTTTGGAAGGTATACTTGCACATTGTATAGTTCCTACGTGCTTACAAATCGTTAATTTATTTACCTATATAACATTTTACTCGTACACCTAAAACTATATTGGTAACCTTTGTGATATGCTATGGGGAATTTAGATGCCATAAATATGAAATATAGGTGGTAGATATGTAGATACATGAAGAATTGGATGGCATGTGTGAATTTGTGTATTGAGGTCCTTACCCACCTTGTTTTATTAAAATCTGAAAATTCATATATATATATATGAATTTTATATATGATACGAGTAGATACATATATATGAATATGATACACGTATACACGTAGACACACATTCACACATGCTCGTCGCTTTCTCTGAGATTTACGCTTTCTGGAATTCTCTTGTGCGAGTTCGTTTGCCTTTGTTTAGATTTGGCATGATAGGTTCAATCCTCTCAATTTATTATTATTATTATTATTATTATTATTATTATTATTATTATTATTATTATTATTATTATCTATTATTATTATTATTATTATTATTATTATTATTATTATTATTATTATTATTATTATTATTATCTATTATTATTATTATTATTATTATTATTATTATTATTATTATTATTATTATTATTATTATTAATACTATTATTATTATCTTGCAAATATCTTAATTAAAACTTCTGAATCTGTTGGAAACTGAATGTGAATTGATTTAGAAGATGCAATCAGGTTGACTTGGATGAATTTAATTAGTTTCTAAAGATTCAACATGTCCTTCTCATTGCTAAGATTTAAATCCATTTCTATAGCTGTTGAGTTTACTTGGTTTGAATGNCAATTATTTCCGTATTTTGAAAGTTTGATATGCAACATACAATTCTCATGTACCTACTCATATGCTTTCTGGAATTTTCTTGTACGAGTTCGTTTGCCTTTGTTTAGATTTGGCATGATAGGTTCAAGCCTCTCAATTTATTATTATTATTATTATNCATATATTCATTTTATGGAAGCCATGGAAATGAGCTCGTTGCTTTCTTTGAGATTTACGCTTTTTGGAATTTTTTGGTGCGAGTTCGTTTGCCTTTGTTTAGATTTGGCATGATAGGTTCAAGCCTCTCAATTTATTATTATTATTATTATTATTATTATTATTATTTTTATCTTGCAAATGTATTGATTAAAACTTCTGAATCTGTTGGAAACTGAATGTGAATTGATTTAGAAGATGCAATCAGGTTGACTTGGGTGAATTTAATTCGTTTCTATAGATTCAACATGTCCTTCTGATTGGTAAACTTTAAATCCATTTCTATAGCTGTTGAGTTTACTTGGTATGAATGGATTGTGCTTCGTCAGTTTGGAACCATGAGACCTGTTTCTTTGTAAATATGAGATATCTTCTTGAATGCAAACATGAATGTATTAAGTTTATCTTACCATGAATCNATGATTTTGGAACCATGAGACATGTTTCTTTGTAAATATGAGATATCTTCTTGAATGCAAACATGAATGTATTAAGTTTATCTTATCATGAATCAATTGAGTCTATTGAGTATCACAAGATTCATGATTTGCATATGGGTAAACTTACCAATCAGAATGAAGAAGAATTCAAGTATAGTAGTCAATTGGAATGTATAATGTTAGGCTTTTGTTTGATTCTTGTCGAATACAAGTAATTTAGCATTTTATTTTCTTGCAAAGCCAAAAAAAAGAAAAAAATTCTTTGCTGAAATTATGTAAATTCTCATGCTGATGTTAAAGTTGAATGTCACTGTTATGTGGTTAGCTTTCTTCCAAATAGCTTGATTGTTGGGATTTTTTTATATCAAGTTTAATTAAGATTTTCTTATCTGTTTTAGTTATTTCTCCTCATTGAAGAGGGAAAGGACGTTGATTTTCTCTTTTGAGTAGCTTTTGGCAATTCATGAATGTATTAAGTTTATCTTACCATGAATCAATTGAGTCTATTGAGTNACACATGCTCGTTGCTTTCTCTGAGATTTACGCTTTCTGGAATTTTCTTGTGTGAGTTCGTTTGCCTTTGTTTAGATTTGGCATGATAGGTTCAAGCCTCTCAATTTATTATTATTATTATTATTATTATTATTATTATTCTTATTTTTATCTTGCAAATGTATTGATTAAAACTTCTGAATCTGTTGGAAACTGAATGTGAATTGATTTAGAAGATGCAATCAGGTTGACTTGGGTGNTGATGCAATCAGGTTGACTTGGATGACTTTATTTAGTTTCTAAATATTCAACATGTCCTTCTCATTGCTAAGATTTAAATCCATTTCTATAGCTGTTGAGTTTACTTGGTTTGAATGGATTGTGCTCCATCATTTTGGAACCATGAGACCTGTTTCTTGGCAAATAGGAGGTATCTTCTTGCACGTTGAAGTACAGATGAATTGTGGAAATGTGAAGGGTTCTTCTTGAATGCAAACAGGAATGTATCAAGTTTATGTTACCATGAATCAATTGAGTCTATTGAGTATCATAAGCTTCATGATTTGCATGATTTGCATATGGGTAAACTTACACGCATATGTGCAAACATGTGTTGGTTCATTAACTATCAAAATGAAGATGAATTCAAGGGTAGTAGTCAATTGGAATGTATAATGTTANCGGTGAATTTAATTCGTTTCTAAAAATTCAACATGTCCTTCTCATTGGTAAAATTTAAATCAATTTCTATAGCCGTTGAATTTACTTTGTATGAATGGATTGTGCCTCGTCATTTTGGAACCATGAGACCTGTTTCTTGATAAATATGAGATATGTTCTTGCATGGTGAAATAATGATGAATTGTGGAAATGTGAACTGTTCTTGAATGCAAACAGGAGTGTATTAAGTTTATCTTACCATGAATCAATTAAGTCTATTGAGTATCACAAGCTTCATGATTTCGATATGGGTAAACTTACACGCATATGTGCAAATATGTGTTGGTTCATTAACTATCAAAATGAAGAAGAATTCTAGTATAGTAGTCAATTGGAATGTATATTGTTAGGCTTTTGTTTGATTCTTGTCAAATACAAGTTATTTTACATTTTATTTTCTTGCAAAGCAAAAAAAAAAAAAAAAAAAAATCTTTGCTGAAGTTATATAAATTGTCATGCTGATNTTGAGTTTACTTGGTATGAATGCATTGTGCTTCGTCATTTTGGAACCATGAGACCTATTTCTTGGTAAATATGAGATATCTTCTTGCACGGTGAAATAATGATGAATTGTGAAATGTGAAGTGTTCTTCTTGAATGAATTTATATTTTAGCATAGAAATACAAAATGACTTACCTTTGTACATAGATCCAATAAAAGACTAAACTATAAACTTAAGTTTTTCTTAACACAATAACCTTTTTAGAAATCATATTTTTTTTTAAGTATGAATTTATATTTTATGTTTTTTCTTCATTAAAATTGTTTATACATATTAGAATATTAGTTTCTTATATTAATTATTTATTCAACCTTTNAGGTGAAATATTGATGAATTGTGGAAATGTGAACTCTTCTTCCTGAATGCAAACAGGAGTGTATTAAGTTTATCTTACCATGCAAACAGTATCAAAAGCTTCATGATTTGCATATGGGTAAACTTACGCTCATATGTGCAAATATGTGTTGGTTCATTAACTATCAAAATGAAGATAAATTCAAGTATAGTAGTCGATTGGAATGTATAATGTTAGGCTTTTTTTTATTCTTGTCAAGTACAAGTAATTTTGCATTTTATTTTCTTTCAAAGCAAAAAAAAAAAAAAATTTCTTTGCTGAAATTATATAAATTGTCATGCTGATGTTAAAATTGAATGTCACTGTTATGCTGTTAGCTTTCTTCCAGATAGCTTGATTGTTGGGATTTTCTTATATCAAGTTTAATTAAGATTTTCTTATCTGTTTTAGTTATTTCTCTTCATTGAAGAGGGAGAGGACGTTGATTTCCTATTTTGAGTAGCTTTTGGCAATTCGTATAGCTACTAACCTATTTATGTGCGCTCCTGATTAATTTGACAGGAAGACTTGCTTCTTTTATATCAATACAGTTAGACTTGTCATATGGATATGCAAATAATATATTTCCTACTTTTCTTTAGTTATTTCTGGAGAATTCATTGGAAATATATATATATATATATATATATATATATATATATATATATATATATATATATATATATATATATNATAATGCGCCAAGCTCAATGACAAGTTGTATGCTTTATCGTGAATATATAAAAAAAAACATATGACCATATAACAAATGAGTTTTGATAAGTTCATATATAACTTGGAGCCCAAAACTATATTTTTAAATTAAATAATTACCTTCTTTTGCTTATTTTCTACTTCAGAAGATTTTTGCTCTAGTAAGTTTGTTTTAGGCTGATCCAAGTCCATGAACGACTGAACATAAGTGTTGGTTTCATCATTCTCCTCTTCAAGATCATGAAACTATAAAATACAAGAGCAAACTTTAAATATAATCATACCAAAATAAAAAAAAAATAAAAGAAAAAAAGTAACCTAAATAAAGAATTTCAAACCTCAGGGGTTGAAGGAAATGTAACAAAACTTGAAATAGTAGCGTTTGTAGATGATATAATAGATCTACTTATACTCAAAGAGGAAACATCATTCATGTCATTTGTTACAATTACATCTTCTGATATAGCTGTCGTGAATGGGGCATTCTCCACAACCATTTCGTCTTGGTCAATTTCTTNTAAATAGTAGCATTTGTAGATGATATAATAGATCTTCTACTTATACTCAGAGAGGAAACATCATTCATGTCATTTGTTGCAATTACATCTTCTGATATAGCTGCTGTGAATGGGGCATTCTCCACAACCATTTCGTCTTGGTCAATTTCTTCGTCTTCGTCAATAAACTTCAAAATACAACATATGAGTACATCATTTTTCATTGATTTATTAATGCTTAAGTTGGAAAATGTGAGAGTGTCATTTGAATTATCTTAATAAGTCATGTCATGGGTCAAGTACAATGACAAATTATATACTTTATCGTAAATATANAAAATATATGAGTACATCATTTTTCATTTATTTATTAATGCTTAAGTTGAAAAATGTGAGAGTGTAATTTGAATTATCTTAATAAGTCATGTCATGGGTCAAGTACAATGACAAATTATATACTTTATCGTAAATATATAAAAAATATCTAACCATACAATAAAATGAGTTTTTATAAGTTTTTATGTAACTTGGAGCACAAAATTATATTTTTTAAATAAATAATTACCTTCCGCTTATTTTCTTCTTCAGGTTCATTTATATTTAAAGATTTTTGCTCTAGTAAGTTTGCTTTGGGCTGATCTAAATCCATGGACGACTGAATATAAATATTGTTTTCATCATTCTCCTCATTAAGATAAAAAAACTATAAAATACAAGACCAAAGTTTAAATATAATCATAACAAAAAAAAGAAAAAAAATTAACATAAATAAAAAATTTCAAACTGAAGGGGCTGAAGTGGGTGCAATTACATCATTCACGTCATTTGTTGTAGTTACATCTTCTGATATAGCTGTCGTGAATGGGGCATTCTCCACAACCATTTCGTCTTGGTTGATTTCTTCGTCTTCGTCAATAAACTTCAAAATACAAATATATGAGTACATTATTTTTCATTGATTTATTAATGCTTAAGTTGGTAAATGTGAGAGTGTCATTTGAATTATCTTAATAAGTCACGTCATGGGTCAAGCACAATGACAAACTGTATACTTTATCGTAAATATATAAAAAATATCTAATCATACAATAAAATGAGTTTTTATAAGTTTCTATATAACTTGGAGCACAAAATTATATTTTTAAAATAAATAATTACCTTTGGCTTATTTTCTTCATCAAGTTCATGTATATTTAAAGATTTTTGCTCTAGTAAGTTTGGTTTAGGCTGATCTAAACCCATGGATGACTGAACATAAATAATGTTTTCATCAAAAAACTGTAAAATACAAGACCAAAGTTTAAATATAATCATAACAAAAAAAAGAAAAAAATTAACATAAATAAAGAATTTCGAACCGAAGGGGCTGAAGTGGGTGCAACATGACTAGAAATGATAGCATTTGTAGATGATATAATAGATCCTCTACTTCTACTTAGTGGGGAAGCATCATTCAAGCCATTTGTTGCAATTATATTTTCTGATATAGCTGTTGTGAATTGGTCATTCTCCACAAACATTTCATCTTGGTCAATTTCCTTGTTTTCGCCAATAAACTTTGAAATACAATCTCACAATTTAAATATGAAAATAGTAAAATAAAAATGATGAAAATTTTGCAAAAACCATAAAAAATAAATAACTAGCAAAATTTATTATGTACTCTTTGTGTTAGTACCAAGGTAGGAAAATGATATCACAAAGCTTTATAAAATATTTGAACTTAAAGGGACCTAATNTTTGTGGACTTTATAATAGGTGAAATATTTCTACTAGCAGTGAAAGCATTATCCATATCGTTAGTTGTAATTGCACTTTCCATAAGGTTTGTTGTAAATGAGATATTGTCAACAACTTGTTTTTTCTTTTCACCTAAGTTCTTGTGAATTTTACGTGGACGATGACATGACAATGATTCATCATCATCTAGAAAAGTATGATCTCGTATCAATACCTGCCCAACCATTAGAAATATAAATCCATTAAAACGAAGTAAAATTAGGGGTGAGACAAATATTTACCAAACAAATTGGGAAAAAACTAGCAAAATTTATTGTGTACTCATTGTGTTAGTACCAAGGCNTTTATATTTTTTAAATAAATAATTACCTTCCGCTTATTTTCTTCTTCAGGTTCATGTATATTTAAAGATTTTTGCTCTAGTAAGTTTGATTTGGGCTGATCTAAATCCATGGACGACTGAACATAAATAATGTTTTCATCATTCTCGTCATCAAGATCAAAAAACTGTAAAATACAAGACCAAAGTTTAAATATAATCATAACAAAAAAAAAGAAAAAAAATTAACATAAATAAAAAATTTCAAACCGAAGGGGCTGAAGTGGGTGCAATTACATCATTCACGTCATTTGTTGTAGTTACATCTTCTGATATAGCTGTCGTGAATGGGGCATTCTCCACAACCATTTCGTCTTGGTTGATTTCTTCGTCTTCGTCAATAAACTTCAAAATACAAATATATGAGTACATTATTTTTCATTGATTTATCAATGCTTAAGTTGGTAAGTGTGAGACTGTCATTTGAATTATCTTAATATGTCATGTCATGGGTCAAGCACAATGACAAACTGTATATACTTTATCGTAAATATATAACAAAATATCTAACCATACAATAAAATAAATTTTTATAAGTTTCTATATAACTTGGAGCACAAAATTATATTTTTAAAATAAATAATTACCTTCAGTTTTTTTTCTTCTTCAAGTTCATGCATATTTAAAGATTTTTGCTCTAATAAGTTTGATTTAGGCTGATCTAAATCCATGGATGACTGAACATAAATAATGTTTTAAACATTCTCCTCATCAAGATCAAAAAACTGTAAAATACAAGACCAAAGTTTAAATATAATCATAACAAAAAAAAAAAGAAAAAAATTAACATAAATAAAGAATTTTGAACCGAAGGGGCTGAAGTGGGTGCAACATGACTAGAAATGATAGCATTTGTAGATGATATAATAGATCCTCTACTTCTACTTAGAGGGGAAGCATCATTCAAGCCATTTGTTGCAATTACATCTTCTGATATAGCTGTTGTGAATTGGTCATTCTCCACAAACATTTCATCTTGGTCAATTTCCTTGTTTTCGCCAATAAACTTTGAAATATAATATATCAATTTAAATATGAAAATACTAAAATAAAAATGATAAAAATTTTGCAAAAAACATAAAAAATAAATAACTAGCAAAATTTATTATGTACTCATTGTGTTAGTACCAAAGTAGGAAAATGATATCACAAAGCTTTATAAAATATTTGAACTTAAAGGGGCCTAATCACATCTTATACACATATTTACTATTTTTTACAGCTAATCATGCACTCATATTATCCATAATGTTAAGTTAGAATAACATGTGTTTTAATATGACCTAATTTTTAATTTAAAGATGGGAACAATGTTGGTACATACATAATTAAACTCTAAAAAAAAGGGCAATCATTTACATAATAATATGCAACAATATGTTTAAACGTTTTGGGTATTTTAAGATACCTAGAAATACACCTATAAATACAAATACAAATATATGAGTACATTTTTTTTCATGGATGTATTAATGCTTAAGTTAGAAATGTGAAAGAGTCATTTAAATTTTCTTCATAAGTCATATAATACACCAAACACGATGATAAGTTGTACACTTTATCATAAATATATAAAAAATATACTACCATACAAGAAAATGAGTTCTGATAAATTTTTATATAACTTCGAGTACAAAACTATATATTAAAAATAAATAATTGCCTTATTCGGTTTATTTTCTACTTCATATTTATGAATATTTGATGATTTTTGCTCAAGTAAGTTCAATTTAGGCTGATCCAAATCGAAGGACAACTGAGCATAAATATTTGTTTCATCATTCTCCTCATCAAGATCAAGAAACTGTAAAACACAAGAGCAAAGTTTAAATTTAATCCTACCAAATAAAAGAAAAGAAAATTTTAAAATAAATAAAGAATTTCAAACCTCAGGGGCTGACAAAAGAAAACTTGATTTTCTTTGTGAACGGAGTCCAACATGACTTGAAATTGAAGTATTTGTAGATGATAGAGAGGAAGCATCATTCATGTCGTTTGTTGTAATTACATTTTCTGATATGGTTGTTGTAAATGGGACATTCTTCACAATCATTTCATCTTGGTCAATTTCTTCGTCTTGTTCAATAAATTTTAAAATATAATATCACAATTTAAATAAGGTAATAATAAAATAAAGATGATGAAAATTTTGCAAAAAAAAAAAGAACCTAACCTCAACACAAGAATTTCTTTGTAAAGGAAGTATGGTGTGACATGAAGTAGTAGTATTTGTGGACTTTATAATGGGCGAACTACTTCTACTAGAAGTGAATGCATCATTCTTTTCGTTACTTGTAACTGCACCTTCCATATCAGTTGTTGTAAATGGGATGTTGTCAACAAATTGCTTTTCCTTTTCACCTAATTTCTTATGAATTTTATGTGGACGACATAACAAAGATTCATCATCATCTAGAAAAGTATGATCCCGTTTCAAGACCTGCTAAATCATAAAAAAAATGTAGATTCATTACTACAAAGTATAATTATGGGTGAGACAAATATTTACCAAACAAATTAGGAAAAAACAAGCAAAATTTATTGTTTACTAATTGTGTTAGTACAATATGTCATAAGCAAGATTGGAAATTGATATCACAAAGCTTTATAGAACATTTTAATATAAAGGGACGTAATATCATCTTATCCACATATTTACAAATATTTATATAACTAATCATGCACTCATATTATCCATAATGTTAAGTTAGAATAACATGTGTTTTAATATGGCCTAATTTTTAATTTAAAAATGAGAACAATGTTGGAAAAAGGGCAATAATTTATGTTATAGTATGTGACACTTTGCTTAAACATTTTAGGCATTTTAAGATACATAAAAATACACCTATAAATACAAATGCAAGCATATGTGTTCATGATTTTTCATTGATTTATTAGTTCTTATGTTGGAAAATGTGAAAGAGAGTCATTTGAATTATCTTAAAAAGTCATGTAATGCGCCAAGCACAATGACATGATGAATACTTTATCATAAATATATAAAAAAGTATATGACCATACAATAAAATGAGTTTTGATAAATTTCTATATAACTTGGAGAACAAAACTAAATTTCTAAAATAGATAATTACCTTCTTCGGCACTCCAGAATTATGTATCTTTGAAGATTGTGATTTGATCATCTTCAGTAGATGAATAACCTTAGCCCTGTTAGAAAACAAAAATTCAATTGGTTATTTTCATAAAAAAATTCATTAATATGACTAACAATAAGATTTTATAAAAATATTTCAAATCAATGTATGGTCATATTGTTCTAAAACACATTATCATCAATTAGTTTAGATCTTTGCTATAACATGCAACAATGACAAGAAAATTAAAAACAAAATTACCAAGGTTATTGAATATTTTATATAAGAAAAAGAATATAAAATTTAAAGAAACTTAAAAGGCAATGGATGCACCTCATTTTTAATAGAAATTAGAAAAAAATGTCAAAAAAGTCAATTGAGAGAAATAAAATTCTCATCTAAATCTTTTATTTAACTAATAAGAAAGTGTCATGGTACATGAGAACAACAATTGAAGAAAATTTAAAAACAAAACTTTCCTTTCATTCCTTCTTTGTATAATCTGTTTTTCAATATCAGATAATCCAATATCGCTTGATGTACTTAAAGTGTTAGCCTCTACCAATCTTTGTTCCTGAGATTTAAGCCAACATTTGAACATTTTAGAGATAAGCAAATAATTATTGTAAAATATATAATTTTTTCATATGAAAAACATAAAAAAACTAAAATTAATAAATAACAAATTTATAAACTTTACACAATTTATTATTTAGTGCAAAAATGATTGAAGATATTCAACTTATTAACAATACTTACAACTGAATTTACCTTAGGTGCATCAAGCTTAATAAAAAGTTTTTTCCTTGAGCCTATAATAACATGATAAGAACAATAAGATGTCAGTATCATCTAAGAGGAATTGCCAATAAATTTATATTTTTTATTTTGCAACCATCAAAAAAAACAAATAACAAGAATATCTAAAGTAGAACAAGATCATGAGCTCAAATAAAATATTTCTAATTATCACTGCCACTGTCACCATCAAACGTAATTAAGGTTTGCAAAAATGCAATAGTTATGGTAATTATTTAATTTGTCAACATTTAGCTAGCTCAACAAATATACAACTATAAAATGATAATAAAATAAATTGTTGAAACAAAAATTTAGCATAATATAATAATAAGTGCATTGACCATCAAACCCTAAGTTCTTAGCCTTAAATTCATTTGTTTCAAGAAAGACAATGAATAAACAAATTTACTCTAGATATTTTGAAACATAATTTTTCTACAAATCAGCAAATCGTTCATCTAGTCATCAATGAAGGTTTCTTTCCATATAAAAAAAGAGAAAATTATTTCATATATTACTTAAGATGTGTTTACTTTAACTCAAACATTTCTTTATAATGTGTTCTCTCAACTTACCAAAAAATTAAAGTCAAGAGACCAAGGAAAACTGTTGAAAGGATCAGAAAAAAACAAGATATGAGAAGTTAACGGATCAAATTAGATTGTAATATACATTTGAGGTAAGTATAAATACACTTTAAATAACCTTGGAATGAGTTTGGTTATGCTCTCCTTTTTATAGCCATCCAAATTGAATCATATAGAAAAAAGTGATAACTCGTGAAATCATTTAAGAGAAAATTAGGGTCATTTGAGATCCTTTTTTATTTATTATTTTATTATTTTAATTTTGATTTAAATTAAAACTTGTTTGATTAGGGTAACTCTTTTTAAAAGCACATAATAGTTTTTTAGGTGTTTCAAGTATTTTCAAAAATAAGTTGATCTATAAAAAAATAATTAAATTATGCTAGTCAAATATATTATAGAAATGAAACAATAAAGAAAATGAAAAAAAAAAGGAAACAAAACTAATGTCAGATGAGCTCTTAGCTTCCAAACAACTTAAAGAAACATTAGACTAGACAATGAGCTTAAAGTTGGATCAAAAAATAAATAAAGTAAAAAACTCATTTGATTTGATAATAGTTGTTAATAGTTGTTCATTGTTACAATATATAATTACAAACATTAGAAGAGGATTGGAAAAAAGAGAATAAAAATGCCGACTAGTGAAAATAATAATGCATTGCTTAAATTAGTTAACATGAATATGTCCAATGTATTCAAGATGTTTGAAACTTGGGTAAACATAACTTCTAGCAAATGATAGGATCAAGTTTTTATTCATATTCGTCGCTAACACAAAAAATAGGCTAGGAATTTTATTTGCAAGGATAAAAAAGTTAATAAAAAAAGCACATTATCTAAATCATTTTATTAAAAGTAAACATTACACTTGTTATTTAGTAGGATTATATTACTAGTTGTTAATTATATATCATATATAATATTTGACTAAATAGCTTCTATAATATTATATATGATGATTATTTTTTAC
>JXCR01129107.1:29160-53016 GCA_002079205.1 Phalaenopsis hybrid cultivar
TTATTGTTACAATATATAATTACAAACATTAGAAGATGATTGAAAAAAAGAGAATAAAAATGCCGACTAGTGAAAATAATAATGCATTACTTAAATTAGTTAACATGAATATGTCCAATGTATTCAAGATGTTTGAAACTTGGGTAAACACAACTTCTAGCAAATGATAGGATCAACCTTTTACTTATATTCGTCACTAATTAGGCTAGGAATTTTATTTGCAAGGATAAAAAAGCTAATAAAAGTAAACATTACACTTGTTATTTAGTAGGCTTATACATGCAAAGAAAACTGAAGAAAAAAACTAGTTGTTAATTATATTACTTCATTCATTTGATCGGTTGTAATTATATATCATCTTTAGTCAAAAATTCAGAAATCGACTAATTAATAAATTTGTGCTAAATAACTTCTATAATATTATATATATTGTTTCTTTTTTACCTTTTGATTCATGTTGGCTAACGATATAAATCACACATGCTTCTAATGACTCTATTATAATTAAGAACTAATTGGCTCCTGTGTTTGCCCTTAAGTGTCTATTTTGTTGTTAGTCATGAATATTTATATTTAACTTCTTGCTTCTCTTGACATGTATGTGCTTATTCAAGCATACGTGAATTTTATGCAATGGCTATATTTTTATTGGAAAACAAGATTCTGTGATATTTTTTGGTATTTATTAATANATTGAAATATTGAGAATTTGACCAGAAGAATGCCTTACGGGTTAGTGTTCTACCATGAATTCTAACATTTGAATGAGGATTTAAAAAAAATGAAAGAGAGAGGGTGGTTGATTTGTAAACAGTAAACTTGGAATAACTTCTTTGGAGAATAATAATCCTTTTTTCTTTTCTTAAGGTGTTTGTATGACTTCAAAACCTGTTGGTTTGGAAAAGCTTGAAATTCCTTTTAGTCCTTGATCCATAGAGATTTCGAAGCTTAAGAATGAAGCTCAAACATGGACGATTATTTAAAATTCCATATCTTTCCGCCTTGTGGTGTAGAATACGTAAATCATTGGAAAATGTATATGGATTATCCAAGTGGCTTATAAGTTGAAAAATCAAAAATTGTTCTTAGTTTTTCTTTATAGCTGAAATGGTAATTCTATCCATGTCCTTATGAAATTTGTGAACTAACAACAGATACTACATACAGATACTGCACTTTTGAAAGTTCATATATTACTTACAAGTTCACTCATTGATTAAGAGGAAGGGATTAGAATTGCCCGATTCTAGATTGATTTGCTGGTGACTTTTAATTGATATTGATATATGTAGACTTTGACTTTTTATTGATATTAATATTGATATTGATTTGTTGGTGTCTTTGGGATTATCAGAATAGAAAGTCTACAGCTGAGCCTACACCCCCACACCCAAATTGAATTCTTATATCCCCACTTTGATTTTCTTATGCTTATTGCTTATTCTTTTATACTAAATTTTATTTTTTAATATCTATACACTTGTAATATGCTAATTATTATTTGCTTTGAAGCATTAACAAGATCAGAGAGGTGCACAACTATTTCTTTTTCTTTATCGTACTTTACTACACAGCTCTTTCCTTTCTTTACTTTACTATACTGTATACATCCACCTGTCCTCATGCTTTTAATTATCGCTTTTCTGACAAGTTTATATAATACCCTAGGGTAGCAAATGTAGAACACATGCTTAGGATTAGATTCTACAGTATATAACAAAAATACCACTTTTAATTTCAACATTTTCAAAGTTTCATAATATACATTAATATAACCACAAAATAATGTTTTAAATTTCATTTAACCCATAACAAAAAACAAAAATCTATAATAAGTTGCTTAACATATGTTCTCTCTTCTATCTCTCCTTTTCTCGGAACGAGACAACGACATGGTCGAGTGATGATTTATCTCCGAGCAGCGGACGAGGCGACAACAGAAGGCAGAATGAGGAGCTTCAACTGAACTTCTATAGATTTAAATAACATACCCATAGAACGTTAATGTTGTTCGTCTAGTATGATGTGAATCCTCACATTATCTTTTAGGACTTCTTGCGATTGTATATCGTACGATATATGTCCTAAACTCTATTTAGGATTCTGAGGTCATCGTTCGTATGACATAAATTATCATATTTTTTCGAACTATTTGCATATGACATGCAGGCATAAGTCTCGAATGTCTAAATAATTTGCGGGACTGAAACATTAAATTTGATTTCCCTTTCAAAGATGTAAAGTCAAACCATATGATAGCTTGAGAAGTCATTGAGGTTCTCCTCAAAATCTGTGACAACCCGTAGTTTTCCCCCTTTGGATTCCATAACAATGTTATAAATTTGAGTCTTTCTCATGTGACACTCCTTGATCTGAAGTCCTACCCTTTAAAATTCTTGAAGATAATAATTTCTGATCTAAATCGAGAGTTTTTTTAGGTGACCTTAGTCATTTAAGATTGAATTGACTGTATGAGCTTGCTCTTATAGGAAACTTTAAAACCTAGCTTAATGTAAACTTTATCTAATCTTTTATATTAGATAAGTGAATTTGTCATATGTCATAAATTCTTTAATTATTTATTTGAGCTTCATTAACAAGTGATGTGTCTATTTCTCGAGGTAGATACATCATTTGCGGTATTGTGCTCGTTTATTTAAACTATTATTTATATGAGATCGATTCGGTCTCGTATTATCAAAAATTAAAATATTACTTTTCAAAAATAATATATATTATATTTAATCAAATATCTTTTTCCTAAAAAGGCGATCAACTATTTCTGGCGACTAGTTTCACTATCCATTATGATTAGAAAGTCGTGTCTTCATATATCAGTTATGTGTCTCTGTTCCTCATGGACCATATTATGATTCTTCAGTTGGCAATATTTGCTCATTTCTTTCTTAGGCAAGTAGGGTCAACTTTTTTGGATTCTAGACCCATCTGTTTAATCACCTTTAAATAGACAGGTTCAGGAGTCCGTTGGCTTTTTCTTGTTGTGTGGGGTCGGCCTCCAATAGGTGTGTTGGTAGACTAACTCCGCCCAGACAATGTACATTGTGAAGTTGATCTCGCACTAGGTCCTAAACTTCGTATTTTCCTCGTATCATTCGGGTTTGATTTACTATTTTGCAAATTGAGCCAAGTTGTTACGTCTTTTAATCTATCGTTTAATCTAATTAAACCTTTCGACACTATAATTACAAGAACAAACGATGAACTTGAAAATACCTCTTAAAGTTCAAATGAAATACGAAGGGATGCCCAGTTCACAAGATAAGTGCATCAATTCGAGTACTTCCGCTGAAATTATGAGGCACGCGACGTCACTGACTTCCAAAATTCTTCAAATGATAGAAATAATGACATCGCTGAAACAAATTTTCACATTCACCAGGGAACCACTCCATGACAAGGCTGTCCATAAGTTAAGTTGTGAGGATCAACAATCGAAAACGACATCAACAAGATGATGTGTAGTTAGCCTAACNATTTGAGATAAAGTTTTTGTTGTCATTACCAGGGATTAAAATCTTCAGGCAGTGGTGTCAACTTCATAAATTCTTACATATAAAAAATTATCAGGATCAAGTTTTTGGCGTCGTTGCTGTGGATCACAACGGTTGATCTTGACTTTTAAGAGAATTTTAGTTGAAGTAATTAGGCTTAGACTTGGAAAATTGGATTGTCGTAAAAATTGTTTTTGTGTGATAAGTGTTTGTCTTTTGGATGAAAGTGTTGTAAAAAATCTATTTCAGTGAAAAACAAGGTGTTTGTAAAAATGTTATGTTGTGTTGAATATATTTTTTACTTTANGTTTGAGATCAAGTTTTTGTTGTCATTACCAGGGATTAAAATCTTCAGGCACTGGCGTCAACTTCATAAATCCTTACATATAAAAAATTATCAGGATCAAGTTTTTGGCGTCGTTGCCGTGGATCACAACGGTTGATCTTGACTTTTAAGAGAGTTTTAGTTGAAGTAATTAGGCTTAGACTTGGAAAATTGGATTGTCGTAAAAACTGTTTTTGTGTGATAAGTGTTTGTTTTTTGGATGAAAGTGTTGTGAAAAATCTATTTCAGTGAAAAACAAGGTGTTTGTAAAAATGTTATGTTGTGTTGAATATATTTTTTACTTTATTTGTTTAATTATTAATGTATTGTTTGTTGTGTTGCGTATGCTAAATAAAAGATTTGCAGAACTTGTGCCTTATGATCTCGGGTTAGAAAAAAAGAAAAAAAAATCAAAAAACAGAAAGGACTTGAAAAACTAGAAATGGAAATGGAAAACATTCAAAATAATAACTTGGAAAATCAACATAAATCATTGGGGGATTATGTAAATCCTACGATAGATGAAATTTACTCAAGTATACAAACCTCTGTCGTANGACTTGTGCCTTATGATCCCGTGTTAGAAAAAAGAAAAAAAAAATCAAAAAACAGAAAGGACTTGAAAAACTAGAAATGGAAATGGAAAATATTCAAAATAATAACTTGGAAAATCATCATAAATCATTGGGGGATTATGTAAATCCTACGATAGATGAAATTTACTCAAGTATACAAACCTCTGTCGTAGAAGCTGACTCATTTGAAATTAATCCAACAATTATCCAACTGGTGCAGAATAACCAGTTTGGGGGAACTCCTTCGGAGTATCTCTATTTACACTTATCAAATTTTCTAGAACTTTATGCTACATTTCATTATAAAGGCATGCCAGACGATGTTGTTTGGCTAAGATTTTTTCCTTTTTCACTAATGGATAAGGCTAAACTGTGGTTATACTCATTAACATCTGGCTCTATTAAAAATTTGGAGGAGTTAACTCAGAAATTCCTAGCTAAGTATTTTCCACCTCGAAGAACTACTAAACTTAGAAGCAATATTATCTTATTTTGTCAATATGAAGAGGAATCAATATATGAAGCCTGAGAAAGATTTAAGGGACTCCTAAGAAAGTTTCACACCATGCTCAGCTCGATTAGTTAATCATTCAAACTTTTTATAATGGGCTAGTAGGATCCCTTAGGTCTATAATTGATTCTGCCACTGGTGGATCATTAATGTCAAAATCATTTGATGAAGCATATGCGTTAATTGAAGAAATAGTTACAAATGTATTTCAATGGCCCTCTGAAAAGGTAAATCATAAAAGGTAGCCAATATTCATAATATAAATGCGATTACAATTTTTGCATCTCAGGTTGCTGTAATATCAAGTAGGACCAATTTGGAATGAACCAGCCTCAATTTACTCCAGTAAGTGAGGAAAGTTCATTAGAGCATATGATTGANCAATTCACTCGGGATATTGCTAGTCTTTTAATTTCCTGTCATGTCATTGGGTCCCGACATTCAAAGGAGGTATAATATCTCATAATTCATACTAAGAAATATTTGAGAATTATTAATTAAGAGAGTTTAATAATAAAGAGGAGCATTCAAAATTAATTTAAATANTAATTCACTCGGGATATTGCTAGTCTTTTAATTTTCTGTCATGTCATTGGGTCCCGACATTCGAAGGAGGTATAATATCTCATAATTCATATTAAGAAATATTTGAGAATTATTAATTAAGAGAGTTTAATAATAAAGAGGAGCATTCAAAATTAATTTAAATAATTCATATTAATTAATTCACATTCAAAATTGTTAAAATATGTTTCACTAGATATAGTAATTCTCCGTAAAAAAGAGGAGTAAAAAAGTTGGGCTCCCTGAGAAGAATCTTAAGGAGAGCATAAAATAAAAAATTGGTGTCTCAGTTCTCCCCTAATTAATANGCTAGATATAGTAATTCTCCGTAAAAAAGAGGAGTAAAAAAAATGGGGCTCCCTGAGAAGAATCTTAAGGAGAGCATAAAATAAAAAATTGGTGTCTCAGTTCTCCCCTAATTAATAAAATTTGAAAGGTTCTATTGAAAATTTTTTTCGATATTATACTCTGAAAAGGGTTAAGTGATCTTGTGTTTTTTGGTTAGCTATTAACGAGATTTAAAATATCCTTGGGAAATGAATTATGTTTTAATCACATGAACATAAATTTTAAAATCTTCTTAGGTCTAGGAAGAAAGAATTAAAGAAAGGACGNCTTGAAAAAATTCTTCTGATATTATACTCTGAAAATCTTGTGTTTTTTGGTTAGCTATTAACGAGCTTTAAAAATATCCTTAGGAAATGAAATATGTTTTAATCACATGAACATAAATTTTAAAATCTTCTTAGGTCTAGGAAGAAAGAATTAAAGAAAGGACGATGATATTAACAATTAATGGAAATTCAACATTCAAGTCATATCCTTCAGTGCCAAGCAAATACAACTCTAACTACAATTCGAAGAACGTCAGAGCTATTTCTCAAAGATAACTTGAACAACATTTACAGGATCAATGTCAAAGCANAATATTAGCAATTAATGGAAATTCAACATTGAAGTCATATCCTTCAGTGCCAAGCAAATACAACTCCAACGACAATTCGAAGAACGTCAGAGCTATTTCTCAAAGATAACTTGAACAACATTTACAGGATCAATGTCAAAGCAAACAACTACTACTATATTCTCTAACACTAGGCTATCGTTAGTGAACGATACTTTAAGTACTGCGCCTTGTAATGTTCGTAGAAACTTAGGTGTCGCAGTTGTCTAAAATTGGGTCCAAATCTTACAAAAAATTGGATTTAGGGTTAAATTGGGGTGGTTTTAGATTTGAATTTGGACTTGGAATTGAGTGGGATTAAATTTGATTGGGGATTTCCATTGATTTGAGGTGGATTTAGGGAACTTTAGTAGAAACTGGGTAATCTTGGTATTTTGGGTATTTTTTTGGGAATTTTGAAATTTAGGGAATTATGAGCAAATTTGGATAAATTAAGGGTTTTTGATGTGAGAATTTGATGTGAGTTTAAGTGTGTGTTTGTGTGTAAGACCAAGCAACCTAGGGTTGTCCTAAGGCTTAACAATCATGAGGTACTCATTTTGAGCTTCCTCATGTTGGTCTCAATCTTTTTAAGTGCTAGAGGTCAAAAAACACACATGTGAGACTCCAAGAAGAACAAAGAAGTGGTTAGAATTTCTATATGGGTGGGCTCCATCATCAGTCCTCTAGGATAGTCTAGAAAAGTCCTATGACTAGATCTTAACCTTTTAAGAGAAGAACAAGGCTTCACCAAAAATGTGGTTAACAGGTATCTAGACACCAATATTTGCTCATTTCTTTCTTAGGCAAGTACGGTCAACTTTTTTGGATTCTAGACCCATCTGTTTAATCACCTTTAAATAGACAGGTTCAGGAGTCCGTTGGCTTTTTCTTGTTGTGTGGGGTCGGCCTCCAATAGGTGTGTTGGTAGACTAACTCCGCCCAGACAATGTACATTGTGAAGTTGATCTCGCACTAGGTCCTAAACTTCGTATTTTCCTCGTATCATTCGGGTTTGATTTACTATTTTGCAAATTGAGCCAAGTTGTTACGTCTTTTAATCTCTCGTTTAATCTAATTAAACCTTTCGACACTATAATTACAAGAACAAACGATGAACTTGAAAATACCTCTTAAAGTTCAAATGAAATACGAAGGGATGCCCAGTTCACAAGATAAGTGCATCAATTCGAGTACTTCCGCTGAAATTATGAGGCACGCGACGTCACTGACTTCCAAAATTCTTCAAATGATAGAAATAATGACATCGCTGAAACTAATTTTCACATTCACCAGCGAACCACTCCATGACAAGGTTGTCCATAAGTTAAGTTGTGAGGATCAACAATCGAAAACGACATCAACAAGATGATGTGTAGTTAGCCTAACCCTCTCACCGCAATAAAACAAAAAAAGAGAAAAGGGAAAAGAAAGAACTCGTTGGTTGCCCAGAATTATTCAATATTTGAAGAGTTAAATCAAAGAATGTTCGAAGCTCAACAGTAAGACAATCGAGAAGGAAGTAATCCAAGGCAAGACATCCGACTCTTTAACAAGATCATGACTTAAGGGAAGAATCAAATTAATGCCCTAATAACTGAGTCCTTCAATTTAAAGAATTCGGATTGTGTCCTAAGTAGATTTCAAAATAAAATAGTGTATTTGAAATATGAGTAATTCACTCGGGATATTGCTAGTCTTTTAATTTCCTGTCATGTCATTGGGTCCCGACNCAAGCAATCATATGTGCAAAAGAAAATTCATGTTCATGAAGCTTGACGAGTCAGTGAGTGAGAATGCATCCTTTGAAGATGAGTCCAAGGCAGTTGTGAAGGGCAAAGGTAATATCCTTATCCGATTGAAGAATGAAAAACACCAATTTATTTTCGACGTCTATTATGTACCATATATGAAGAACCATACCTAAGTTTGGCTCAGCTCTTAGAGAAAGGTTTTGATATTCATTTGATGGATAAGTACCATTCTTAAAGATATAATATGAACAATCTATTTGTTAAGATACCAATGTCAAGAAATAGAATGTTCTTGCTTAACATTCAAAGTAATATTGCCAAGTGTCTCAAAGATTGCTACAAGGATCCATCTTGACTCTAGCATCGTCGATTTTGGGCATCTTAATTTTGGAGGACTAGAGCTATTATTAAAGAGGAAAATGGTAAACGATCTACCCTCCATGAATCACCCTGGTCAAATATTTGAAGTTTGCTTGCTCAGGAAGCAATTTAAAAGAGCTTTCCAAAGGAGTCAAATTCAAGAACATAAAAGCCACTTGACCTCATACATAAGGCTGCATGCAGTCCAATCAGGCCAAGCTCTCGCGGTAAGGATAATTACTTTCTTCTCTTCATAGATGATTTTCAAGAAAAAATTGGATATATTTTTTAAGTAAAAAATTGAAGGTCTTTGAAGTATTCAAAAAGTTCAAAGCCTTGGTAGAGAAAGAGATCGGTCTTGAGATCAAAGTTATGTGATATGATTGAGGAGGGGAGTTTACTTCAAAGGAAAAGAATTTCAAAAATTTTGTGAAGCCAGCGGAATACATTGACCATTGACCATCCCAAGATCTCCTTAGCAAAATGGTGTGGCAGAAAGAAAGATTTGAAGTGTCCTTGGCATATCTTGAAGTATGCTCCAGAGTAAGAGGCTACCTAAGGAATTTTGGACCGTAGCTTCCTTGGACTCCAACAATAAGTGTGCGGGGAATGGCGTCATAGGAAGCATCCCATCTAAGAGTACTTGGGAAGTGTAGACCATGTGCATGTATTAGATTGGTTGCAAAGTAAGCTGGATAACAAGAGTGAGAAGTACATTTTCATCAGTTATGACTCCTGCTCAAAAGTCTACAAGTTATACATTCCAAACACTGTGAAGACAATCATCAGTCATGATGTCGTATTTGATGAAGGAGGACGAGTTTTGGACCCACATGATGATCACTACAACTTATTTAAGGATGAAGAAGGGGAGAAACCAAGGATGGAGTAAGAAAGAAATGAGCCCACTACACCACCAAGTACACTAACTCCAAGTATTCAAGAGAACCCATCTTCTTCATCAACTTCAAGTGGAGGTTCAAACAAAAATGTGCCACACTTTAGAAGTTCATAGGAAATTTTGGAAGTAAATGAGAATCAAGACAATCTAACTCTCTTTTGTCTCTTTGTTGATTGTGAATTCGTGAATTTTCAAGAAGCCATGTAAAGTAAGAACTGGAAGAATGCAAAGTACGAAGAAATTAAGGTGATCAAGAAGAGCAATACATGGGAGCTAGTTGCACATTCAACGGGGCACAATGTAATTGATGCAAAATGCGTGTTGATACACCTAAAATATATAGTGTTTTTAGACACATTTTTATATCAATTTTTGAGATATTGCTTTTTAATGGAAGATATTTGTGTGTTTTTCTTTCAGATACAAGTAAAAATGTGAAAAATGTTTAAAAGAATTGAAAAAAGATCAAATTTAGAGCAAAAATGTGAAAATAGTGCAAAAGTGTTTTGACGCCTAAGCGTCAGATCCGACGCTTAAGCGCTAGTGAAACAGAGAAGGCCGTGCCTAAGTGCCAAAGGCAGTTATGTGACGGTTTACTTCATTTTTTCGAGTTTTGATGGGACATTTGAGACACCTATTAGCTAAAGAAGGGATTATGTCCACTAGAAATGAAAATATGGTCAGAAGACTTATGAAAGGAGGCATCTTTTGGAGAATACATCGAATTGAGACACATTTCAAAGAGTTACAAATGCACCTCTTGAAGATTTATAAAAGAAGGAAGTTGAGACTTTTTGAAGTGTGCTTGAAAGTCCTGGAAAGGGGGAGTTCTGAGAAGAGTTAGAGATAGTTTTGGAGAGGTTTTCAGGCACCACAAATTTAGTTTATCCTTTTTGTTTTTAGTTTTATTTAGAAAGTAAGAGTGTTGTAAAAAAGAAGATATTCAAAGGAACTTCAAGAGTTTGATGGAGGATTTGAGATAAATTTTTATCTTTTGTTTTTAAACTACTTTTGGTTTTAATTGAGACTTCTTGTTGGTTTGACAATAATTTTTATTTTTGAACTAAAGTGTTGTTTTGTTTTCTTCATGAATTCTGAGTAGTTTTCTTTATCTTTCTCTTTAAAATGATATGTAATTAAAGTGTTGGATGAAAGTTGTGGAGAGCATTGATCTTTAATGTTGGAAGATGTTGTGATGATTTAAATTCATGCACTTCATTTACTTCTTGATTTGGTCTATCCAGATGTTAAAATTTATTGTGAGAACATGTAAGAACCAGGTTGGTATTGTCTCAGAGCATGTAAGAACCGGGTTGGTATTGCGACAGTGGGACAGCTTTTAAAAGCACAAAAATCAATAATTTCATTAAAAGACACGGGTTAGATTGGAGATACTCTACAATTTACTATCTCATTGCCAATGACCTAGCTGAAGTTATCAATAAGACGCTGGTACAGATTTTAAAGAAAATACTGGACGCAAATAAAAGGGATTGACACAACAAACTGTTAGAAGTCTTGAGGACCTACCGGACGACGTTCAGGACTCCCACTCAGTGTACACCCTACATGCTCGTGTACGGGTCCGAGGCCGTGCTACCGTTGGAAATTCAGACACCGTCTCTCAGAGTCGTTGTTGCCAACCAACTTGCAACAGAAGAAAGTGCAAAACTCAGACTTGAAGAACTGGAAATTCTTGAGAGAAAATGGCTTGAAGCACAACAATTGAAACTTTACCAGACAAAGATGGTACAAGCTCATGACAAATTTGTCCGCCCAAGGACATTCAAAATTGGTGACCTCGTACTTATGCTCAAAAGACCTATTCTTGTACGCTGCAAGATAGGCGAAAAATTTGAGTCAACTTGTGAGGGATCATTTGACGTTGAAAAGGTCTATGCAGGAGGAGCCTATCAGTTAGTAGATTTGCGTGGTGAAAGACTCATGCTATTAATTAATGGACGATACCTGAAGACATACTACGCAACTTGATATTGCTTGCCTTTGCTTGATTTGAAATTTTGAAACTTCGACTATTTTGGGGTTATCTAAGTAGCCAAAAGTCTGTGACCGGGTCCAAATTTTTATAACAAAATTAACCTCAACATAATGAAAATTTTTGAAAATTACACACTTCAATTTCCTCTTTACAAACTTAATCTACTGTTAAGTTAAGTAAAATTCACAAATAAATAAACAACCTCTTCACAAACTAAAATTTTCTTTAATAAATGTTTTGTTTTGTTCTTGTTCACTCTAAGTTTCAGTCCACTAACATTTTTTTCTGTCGTCTGCAGAGTAATGTCGGGTCAGAGGCTAATCTTTGTCTTCAAAGATGGCTAGAATCTCGCACTAAATGAAGAAATGGCGCCGCAAAATGATACCATAGACTTCGACATTGACTTCCGTCAAGTCGACATGGACTATGAGGGTCCCCTGATCGATGTGGTTAGCCGTCGGGAAAAGGAAGGGCTGCCCTCACTACTAAGGGTGGCCACCAAAGACAGTGTGTCACTGAAAGGAAATAACGTGATGCTAGAACAGAACCCGATGCAGGGGCCCAGCCGTTTATCGTCCATGATAGCTACGTCGGTTGGAGGCCTAGTAGCTGTTAATAATGAAAGGATACCGTTTGCTCCACTATGAAGAATACAGCGAAGAAACACCAGCCGTCAAACACAGAGATCTTTCTTACGAGAGGAGAAAAGATGACAGAAAGAGAGACAATTTGCTCACTCCTATACATGAGGGACACATTTATGATCTGGGCATGAAAGAGACTTCCTCCAACTAGCCCGCTACGGATGAAGAATCCGAGTTTGTTACAAGACCAGAAATATCGCAGCTTCAGATGTCCTGTGTATGGGTTGCCCGACTTGCAAACGTGAAATACCTGCACAAGCATCAACCACGGAGACATTTTTGGAATGCCCAGACTGCAACGTCATTCAGTTACAACATTACATCACATTGGAGGAATACACAACTACCAACGATGGATCTCAGACCGCAGCTTGTCCGATGGAGGAGCCATATGTCCCGCTGGGGACAGACCACATGTCTTATGGAGTCCAGAGTCATATCCTTTTTGATGCCGAGTCACATGTTTCGATAGAGTCAGCACCAACTTAGGTTCATGTTGATGTTCAAATGAGGGAATACCCGCGACAACTGCTGACTCCCAGTACAGTGGAATATTACAAAATGAGCAAAGTAAATAAAAGAAACTTTGAATTCTATGAAGAAGTACAAAGCAAATTCATCAACTTACTGGAGGGATTAGAACTATATACCAGAATCTTCTCATATACTGACGAGCAAAGTATTCTTTACTGCATTTTGACCTAAGAGACAGAGGTCGAGAAGGTTTACTCATGGAAAGAACCAATTCTGAGTCGAGGAAATGGATGCGAGAAAAAGGGAGGATTACCATCCAGTGCGACTGCTGCTACAACTTCACAATTGATAGACAAGGGAATCCGCTTGGAATCCTCATACACGATCAAGTAGATCCACTGCCTCCCATGATAAAGTGGATGATTAAAAGAATGGTCAGGTGGAGTATACTGTCGGCTACCTGCATTCCAAACAGCTGTATTATCAACATCTACGACAAGGGTGATTGCATTCCTCCTCTTATAGATCACAATGACTTCGTGAGGCCTTTTGTAGTCCCATTTATGAGTAAGAGCAACATCTTGTTTGGGAAAGAAATTGACATTATCGACCTTGGTGACTTCAGAGGCTCTGTGGAGATTCTTCTATCAGTTGGCTCAGTGTTTGTTCTCAAAGCCAACGGCGCAGACGTTGCCAAACATTGCAATCTTGAAGTGTGACACCGCAGGGTGTCCGTGACCTTCCGACAGATGGACGACAATAAGAGGCCATATGGGTTTCAGCCGGATCCAGAATTGGAGGAGCTACTACCTTACTAGCTATGAGAGGGTTTCACCTCTAAGCACATGCAAAAAGAACTGTTGTTCTGTAGCGTGGCTTAGAAGGTCAGCTCGATCAGGAGCTCGTCACAGCAGAAACAGACAGTCAGGGGATTCATTTTCTACTTTACTACATTACAGCAATTTGATTAGAGGTGCTCAGCCTATGATGTGTATTTGGCATGAGACATTTTAGATGTAATTTAATTCAAACAACATATTGTACTTTTTTGAGGCATTAGCATACACTTGATTTGTAACATTTTGTTGGGACAAATTGATGAAATTTTTTTCAGAAATGTGCCTTTTTGTCAATTGTTTTTTGTGCGATGGATGGAAGCCACGAGCCATACGTTGGTTCGAAATTACAATGAACAAAGAACAAAACAACAAATCTTTAACAATAATAAAGTTCAAATAAAAATAATCACAAATGAACAAACGATAAAACAATTCTCTTTTAAAAATCAACCAACTAAAATTAAAATTTGAAAACATATTTTGAAAACTAAATGTGATAAAAACAACAAAAAAAGAAGATAAATTTGTTGAGTGGATTCTCTCGATTTCGGAGTTTCTCGCTCTTTGCTCGCGTAGCACAACTATCTTTGTTTGCACTAATGCTCCTCACAACCCCACAAAATTCTACATATCTTCCTCAAATATATGTTAACCTTTTCACATGACATATATCTATGGGTTCAACACTACAAATTCTTTGTAAATTTCAATTCTCATTTTTGAATCAGTCCTAAATTTCTGATTCACTACTTTCGAAGTTAGTCCCTACCTTCCGACGCTCTCTTTTGAGATTGATCACTACATTTCAATTCTCATTTCGAATCAATCCTAAACTTCTGATTCACTACTTTTGAGGTCGGTCCTTACCTTCCGACGCTCTCTTTATGAGATTGATATATAAATTTCAATTCTTATTTCAGAATCAATTCCTAAACTCTGATTCCCATTTTTCGAGGTCGGTACCTACATTTCGATTCTCTTTCTGAGATACATAAATTTCAATTCTCATTTCAGAATCAATTCCTAAATTCTGATCCCAATCTTCTGAGGTTGGTACCTACATTATGATTCTCTTTCTGAGATTGATACCTAAATTTCATTTCTCATTTTTAGGATCAACTCCTAAATTCTGATTCCCATCTTCTGAGGTCGGTAACTTCATTCTGATTCTCTTTTTGAGATGGATACCTAAATTTCAATTCTCATTTTTTATATCAGCTCCTAAATTCTGATTCCCTCCTTTCGAGGTCGGTACCTACATTCCAATTCTTTTTCTGAGATTGATACCTAAAGCTCGGATTATGTCACAGATCAAGTGTAGGCTAATGTCTCAAAAAGTACAATATGTTGTTTGTATCGAAGTACATCTAAAATGTCTCATACCAAGTACACATAATAGGTTGAGCACCACTGATCAAATTGTTGTAATGTAGTAAAGTAGAAAATGAATCCCCTGACTGTCTATTCTTGCTGTGATGAGCTCCTGATCGAGATGACTTTTTAAGTCACGCTATAGCACAAAAGTTCCCTTTGCACGTGCTTAGAGGTGCACTCGTAAAGTAGTAGCTCCTTCAGTTCTGGATCCGGCTGAAACCCATATGACCTCTTGTTGTTGTCCATCCGTCGGAAGGTTACGAACACCCTGTGGTTTTGCACAACGTCTGCACCGTTGCCTTTGAGAACAAACACTGAGCTAACTGGTAGGGGAATCTCCACAGAGCTTTTAAACTCACCAGGGCCGATGATGTCAATTTCTTTCCCAAACTAGATGTTGCTCTTACTCATAAATGAGACTACAAAAAAGCCTCACGAAGTCATGGTGATCTATATGAGGAGGAATGTAATCACCATTGTCGTAGATGTTGAAAATACAATTGTTTGGAATGCAGGTAGCCGGCAGTATACTCCACCTGACCATTCTTTTGATAATCCACTTTATCATGGAAGGCTGTGGATCTACTTGATCGTGTATGAGGATTCCGGACGGATTCCCTTGTCTATCATTTGTGAAGTTGTAGCAGCAGCCGCACTGGATGACAATCTTCCCTTTTCCTCGCATCCATTCCTCGGCTCAGAATAGGTTCTTTTCATGAGTAAACCTGCTCCACCTCTGTCCCTTAGGTCAAAAATGCAGTCAATAATACTTTATTCGTCAGTTTCTGAGAAGACTCTGGTATATAGTTCTAATCCCTCCAGTATTTTGATGAATTTTCCTTGTACTTCTTCGTAGAATTCGAAGTTTCTTTTATTTAATTTGCTCATTTTGTAATATTCCATTGTACTGGGAGTCGGCAGTTATCACGGATATTTCCTCATTTAAACATCAGCAGGAACCCAAGCTGGTGTTGACTTTATCAAAACATGTGATTCGGCATTCAAAGGGATATATGACTCTGGACTTCATGAGACATAGTGGTCTGTCCTCAGCGGGACATATGACTCATCGATCGGACAATCTGTGGTATGAGATCCATCGTTGGTAATGTGTATTTCTTTAAAATGTCTCTTGCCAACGTATGCTCATTTTGTAATATTCCATTGTATTGGGAGTCGACAGTTGTTGCGAGTATTCCCTCATTTAAACATCAGCAGGAACCCAAGCTGGTGCTGACTTTATCGAAACATGTGACTCGGCATTCAAAGGGATATATGCTTTGGACTGCATGAGACATAGTGTTCTGTCCCCAGCGGGACATATGGCTCCTCTATCGGACAATCTGCGGTATGAGATCCATCGTTGATAGGTGTGTATTCTTCCAATGTATTGTAATGCTGTAAGTGAATGACGTTGCAGTTTGGGCATTCCACAAATGCCCCTGTGGCTGATGCTTGTGCAGGTATTTCAGCGTTGCAAGTCGGGCAACCCGTACACAAGACATCTGAAGCTGACGGTATTTCTGGTCTTGTAACAAACTCCAATTCTTCATCCGTAGTGGGCTGGCTGGAGGAAGTCTCTGTCATGCCCGAATCATAAATGTGTCCCTCAGAGATAGGAGTGAGCAAATTGTCTGTCTCTTTCTGTCGTCTTTTCTCCTCTCGCAAGAAAGCTCTTTGTTTTCCTCGACTAGCGTTTCTTCGTTGTGTTCTTTGTAGTGGAGCAAACGGTATCCTTTTATTATTAGCAGCTACTAGGCCTCAGCTAGCGTAGCTATCATGGACGGTAAACAGCTGGGCCCCTCCATTGGGTCCTATTTTTCTATCACGTTCTTCTATTTCAGTGACGCAGTCTTGGTGGCCACCCTTAGTAGTGAGGGCAGCCCTTCTTTTTCTTGCAAATATCTTGATGCAATCAGGTTGACTTTATAGATTTGGCATGATAGGTTCAAGCCTCTCAATTTATTTTTTTATCTTGCAAATATATTGATTAAAACTTCTGAATCTGTTGGAAACTGAATGTGAATTGATTTAGAAGAAGCAATCAGGTTGACTTAGGTGAATTTAATTTGTTTCTAAAGATTCAACATGTCCTCATTGGTAAGATTTAAATCCATTTCTATAGTTGTTGAGTTTACTTGGTTTGAATGGATTGCCCTCCATCATTTTGGAACCATGATACCTGCTTATTGGTAAATATGAGATATCTTCTTGCACGATGAAGTACTGATGGAAATGTGAAGGGTTCTTCTTGAATGCCAACAGGAATGTGTTAAGTTTATCTTACCATGAATCAATTGAGTCTATTGAGTATCACAAGCTTCATGTTTTGCATATGGGTAAACTTACACGCATATGTGCAAATATGTGTTGGTTCATTAACTATCAAAATGATGATCAATTCAAGTGTAGTAGCCAATTGGAATGTATAATGTTAGGCTTTTGTTTGATTCTTGTCAAATACAAGTAATTTAGCATTTTATTTTCTTGCAAAGCAAAAAAAAAAAAAAAATTCTTTGCTTAAATTGTATAAATTCTCATGTTGATGTTAAAGTTGAATGTCACTGTTATGCTATTAGCTTTCTTCCAGATAGCTTGATTTTTGGGATTTTCTTATATCAAGTTTAATTACAGTTTTCGTATTTGTTTTAGTTATTTCTCCTCATTAAAGAGGGAAAGGGCGTTGATTCGTATAGCTACTAACTTATTTATGTGCGTTCCTAATTAATTAGATAGGAAGACTTGCTTCTTTTATATAAATACAGTTAGATATGTCATATGGATATGCAAATAATATATTTCCTACCATACTGGCAATATGAAGAATTTTGTCGTTGTCATAATATATAATAGGTAGAAATTTAGTAGAGTTAGATGTGTAAATACATTAAAAATACACAATGTGAAGCTTTCATGCTTATTAGAACTGTCAGTACAAGTTGATCTATCATTTAAGGAAGTTTTTGTTTGAGCGAGTTTCATTTAGGTTGATCCAAATCCATGGACGACTGATCATAAATATTTGTTTCATCATTCTCCTCATCAATATCCAGAAACCGTAAAATACAAGAGCAAAGTTTAAATATAATCATACCAAAATAATAATAAAAAAGATAAAAAATTAACATAAATTAAGAATTTCAAACCTCAGGGGCTGACATACAAAAACTTGGTTTTCTTTGTGAAGGGAGTGTTGCATGATATGAAGGAGTAGCATTTGTAGACTCTATAATGGGCAAACTACTTCTACTAGAAGTAAAAGCATCATTAATGTCGTCACTTGCAATTGCACCTTCCATAACAGCTGTTGTTAATGAGATATTATCAACAACTTGTTTCTTCTTTTCACCTAATTTCTTATGAATTTTACTTGGAGGACATAACAATATTCTTCATCATTTAGAAAAGAACGATCTCGCTTCAAGACCTGCTCAACCATAAGAAATGTCGATGAATTAGTACAAAGTATAATTGGGCATAAGGCAAATATTTACCAAAATTAGGAAAAGCCTAGCGAAATTTATTGCATACTCATTTTGTTATACAATATTAAAAAATATTTGAACTAAAAAAGGACGCATATTTTGTTATCACATCTTATCCACATATTTACAAATTTTTACAGCTAGTCATGCACTCATATTTTCCATCATGTTAAGTTAGAAAAACATGTGCTTTAATATGTCCTAATTTTTAATTTAAAAATGGGAACAATGTTGGTACATATATAATTAAACTCTCATTTACAAAAAAAAGGACAATTATTTATATAATAATACGTAACAATATGTTAAGTGTTTTGGTTATTTTAAGATACATAGAAATACTCCTATAAATACAAATGCAAATATATGAGTAAATCATTATTCATTGATTTATTAATGCCTAAGTTGGAAAATCTGAGAGTCATTTGAATTATCTTGTTAAGTCACGTAATGTGCCAAGCTGAATGACAAGCTGTATACTTTATCGTGAATATATTAAAAAACATATGATCATATAACAAATGAGTTTTGATAAGTTCTAATATAACTTAGAGCACAAAACTATATTTTTTAAATTAAATAATTACCTTCTTTTGCTTATTTTCTACTTCAGAAGCTTTTTGCTCTAGTAAGTTTGTTTTAGGCTGATTCAAGTCCATGAACAATTGAACATAAGTATTGGTTTTATCATTCTCTTCATCAAGATCATGAAACTATAAAATACAAGAGCAAAGTTTAAATATAATCATACCAAAATTTAAAAAAAGAAAAAAAGTAACATAAATAAAGAATTTCAAACCGTAGGGGTTGAAGGAAGTGTAACAAAACTTGAAATAGTAGCATTTGTAGATGATATAATAGATCTTCTACTTTTACTCAAAGAGGAAGCATCATATATAAAAAAATCATATGACCATATAACAAATGAGTTTTGATAAGTTCTGATATAACTTGGAGCACAAAACTATATTTTTAAATTAAATAATTACCTTCTTTTGCTTATTTTCTACTTCATAAGCTTTTTGCTCTAGTAAGTTTATTTTAGGCTGATCCAAGTCCATGAATGACTTAACATAAGTATTGGTTTCATCATTCTCTTCATCAAGATCATGAAACTATAAAATACAAGAGCAAAGTTTAAATATAATCATACCAAAATAAAAAAAAAAGAAAAAATGTAACATAAATAAAGAATTTCAGACCTCAGGGGTTGAAGGAAGTGTAACAAAACTTGAAATAGTAGCATTTGTAGATGATATAATAAATCTTCTACTTTTACTCAGAGAGGAAGCATCATTAATGTCATTTGTTGCAATTACATCTTCTGATATAGCTGTTGTGAATGGGGCATTCTCCACAACCATTTCGTCTTGGTCGATTTCTTCATCTTCGTCCATAAACATCAAAATACAAATATATGAGTACATCATTTTTCATTGATTTATTAATGTTTAAGTTGGAAAATGTGATAGTGTCATTTGAATTATCTTAATAAGTCATGTTATGGGTCAAGCACAATGACAAACGGTAAACTTTATTATAAATATATAAAAAATATTTAACCATACGATAAAATGAGTTTTTATAAGATTTTATATAACTTGGAGCACAAAATTATATTTTTAGAATAAATAATTATCTTCGCCTTATTTTCTTCTTCAGGTTCATGTATATTTAAATATTTTTGCTCTAGTAAGTTCGATTTAGGCTGATCTAAATCCATGGATGATTGAACATAAATAATGTTTTCATCATTCTCCTCATCAAGATCAAAAAAATGTAAAATACAAGACCAAAGTTCAAATATAATCATACCAAAAAAAAAAAGAAAAAAATTAACATAAATAAAGAATTTCAAACCGGAGGGGCTGAAGGGGGTGCAACATGACTAGAAATGATAGCATTTGTAGATGATATAATAGATCCTCTACTTCTACTTAGAGAGTAAGCATCATTCAAGTCATTTGTTGCAATTGTTTTCTGTGATATAGCTGTTGTGAATTGGGCATTCTCCACAATCATTTCATCTTGGTCAATTTCTTCGTCTTCGCCAATAAAGTTTGAAATACAATATCACAATTTAAATATGGAAATGTTAAAATAAAAATGATGAAAATTTTGCAAAAAAACATAAAAAATAAAAAAAATATCGAACCTCAACACCAGATTTTTTTTGTAAAGGGAGTGTGGCGTGACATGAAGCGATAGTATTTCTAGACTTTATAATGGGGAAATACTTCTACTAGCATTGAAAGCATTATCCATGTCGTTAGTTGGAATTGCACTTTCCATGGGGTTTGTTATAAATGGGATATTGTCAACAACTTGTTTTTTCTTTTCACCGAAGTTCTTGTGAATTTTACGTGGACGATGACATCACACTGATTCATCATCATCTAGAAAAATATGATCTTGTTTCAATACCTGCCCAACAATTAGAAATATAAATCCATTAATACGAAGTATAATTAGGGGTGAGACAAATATTTACCAAACAAATTGGGAAAAAACTAGCAAAATTTTATGTGTACTCATTGTGTTAGTACCAAGGTAGGAAAACGATATCACAAAGCTTTATAAAATATTTGAACTTAAAGGGGCCTAATCACATCTTATACACATATTTACAATTTTTTTATAGCTAATCATGCACTCATATTATCTATAATGTTAAGTTAGAATAAAATGTGCTTTAATATAACCTAATTTTTAATTTAAAGATGGAAATAATGTTGGTACATACATAATTAAACTCTAAAAAAAAAGAGCAATCATTTACATAATAATATGCGACAATATGTTTAAACGTTTTGGATATTTTAAGATACATAGAAATACACCTATAAATACAAATACAAATATATGAGTACATCTTTTTTCATTGATGTATTAATGCTTAAGTTGGAAATGTGAATGAGAGTCATTTAAATTTTCTTCATAGTCATATAATACGCCAAACACGATGACAAACTGTACATTTTATCATAAATATATAAAAAATATATGACCATACATAAAAATGGGTTTTGATAAATTTTTATAACTTGGAGTACAAAACTATATTTTAAAAATAAATAATTACCTTATTCGGTTTATTTTCTACTCCATATTTATGTATATTTGTAGATTTTTGCTCTAGTAAGTTCAATTTAGGTTGATCCAAATCCAAGCACGATTGAGTATAAATATTTGTTTCACCATTCTCCTCATCAAGATCAAGAAATTGTAAAACAAAAAAGCAAAGTTTAAATTTAATCATACCAAAATAAAAGAAAAGAAAATTTAAAATAAATAAAGAATTTCAAACCTCAGGGGCTAACATAAGAAAACTTGGTTTTCTTTGTGAAGGGAGTGCAACATGACTTAAAATTGTATCATTTTTAGATGATATAATAGATCTTTTACTTCTACTTGGAGAGGAAGCATCATTCATGTCATTTGTTGCAATTACATATTCTGATATAGCTGTCTTGAATGAGGCATTCTTCACAACCATTTCATTTTGGTCAATTTCTTTTTCTTGGACATTAAACTTTAAAATACAATATCACAATTTAAATATGGTAAAACTAAAATAAAGATGATGAAAATTTTGCAAAGACAAAAAAATAAAAAAATTCGAACCTCAACAACTGACATACGAAAGCCTGATTTGTTTTTGTAAAGGGGTTGTGTCGTGACCTAAAGTAGTATTTATGAATTTTATATTGGGCGAACTACTTCTACTAGAAGTGAAAGCATCATTCATGTTGTTAGTTGCAATTGCATCTTCCAGAGCAGTTGTTGTGATATTGTCAACAACTTGTTTTTCCTTTTCACATAATTTCTTATGAATTTTACGTGGACAACGTAATGATGATTCATCATCATCTAGAAAAGTATAATCTCGTTTCAAGACCTGACCAACCATATGAAATACAGATCCATTAATAAAAAAAGTAAAATTAAGGGGTAAGGCAAATATTTACCAAACAAATTGGGAAAAAAATAGCAGCCAACCCTCTCGATGCACTAGCAGCAAACCCTCTCGCGCGCGACACAAGCCCTCTTCTCTGGCCGGCAGTCGGTGAGGTCTTCTGCCTCTCCTCTTCGTGAGAGAACTGATTAGGGCTGCGGAGATGGAATTCCGGCATTGGCTTGGTTGCTATGTTTTCTTGTTTGGTTACTCTATTTCTTGTTTGTTTGATCAACATTTTCGCTGGTTTGCTCGACACTTTTTTTTGTTCGACGGATCGGTTTTCTTTCTTGGTTGCTCGATGTTCTTGCTGGGTTGCTTTTTTTTTCTATTTTTATCCCTTGCTCGTTTGCTTTTCTTTCATCCTTCTTCGATATTTGTTGGTGATACATACAACTACTTTGTCGTAATGGTCATGGCTGTACTTGGTATAGCTGGTCATTTCAGGCCATTGCTATTTCTTTTTGGCATTTAAACTTTACAACAGACTCAAATTGGTTTGTTGAATACAATGCAGCACTAATATGCATTTGCTTTATGACTTTGCTTGGTCTTATTGATGGTATTCTTAATGTTCCCTGAAGATTGATAAAATCAAAATTTAAAGCAATGTTCAAGTGTAAGATATGCAAATACATAGGAATATGGTCATACATATGTGAATGCCTCGGTGATGATCTCAGTAGGGAATGACTAGCTCTCTAATATCTATTATGGCTTTGTTCCCTTGCATGTTCATTATTCCTGATTCATGTGACTTGAGATGAATGAACTGTTTCTGTAGCGAAGAATGCATATATGCTATTAATAGCATGACCAGCCAAAGAACGGAAGATTTATTTACTTACCACCCTGTTTTCTTATATTTACACATCTAGCAGTTAATCTTCAATTTTACATACCTACCAGTCAAACTAATAGGCTTTCATGGCTAGTCATGTCCCATTTACATATTTACCACCTAAGTGCTAATATCTACATGCATGCCACATATCTCCATTATTTATGTGCACGACACTTAATTTCCATCTATCCACATGTTCAAGAACAAAATTTTAATAAGTTACACATGTATCACTTTCTTCCACGTATTTACACTCCCAGCACCTAGTCTTGTTTCAAGGAGATATTTACATGCATGACACTTTGATGCTCTAAACATATAAATGAATAATGTATATTTCATCTTGTTAAAGTTAAGAGTAGTGATATTTTGATGCGATATGAATGGTTTGGTGGCATAAAAGTAAATATTAAAGCCTAGTTGTGAGATATGTAAGTATATAAAGAGTTGGAGAGTATGTATNGAGTCATCCTGGAGGAGCTTTGAAGTCCATGATTTTTGTGTAATTTGTATGTGAGATTGATAAATATGGACTGTGACATACGAAACATGTTGAATCTTGTTGGGTGTCCTATAAGTAGGCTGTCAAAAAAGCTCGTTGTTTGTGAACGGTTCGTGTTCGATTCGTTCGATAAGCAAACAAGACGAACACAAATGATTTTTTTTTCGTTCGGTTTATAAACGAACCAAACACGAACAGTCATTTGTTCGATCGTGTTTGAATCGTTATTATTTGAAATATAAAATAATTTAAAATAATTATATATATATATATATATATAATTTATCATATTTTA
>JXCR01129111.1:2492-17469 GCA_002079205.1 Phalaenopsis hybrid cultivar
GTGTCCATCAAATGCAACATACTTGGTTCAATGCTACCTTGTTTAAAAAATGTAAATATTACTTGGAATGATCAATGATTCTTACGTTGTTATTTGTTGTCATTTTTTATAGCCAACATATTTAGCTAATATTTTGATGTTATTAGAGCAAAATTTATGTCATTTGTGAAATTAATTTTTGAAGATATTATCAAACCAAACAAATGTCCCCCTTAAGCAATATAATTTTTCCCTTATGGCATATTCTATTACCTTCATAATATTTATTCCTTTTTTTTGAAGCACAAACGCTTCTAGAGAGTCCTATTATGTCAGACACATGGAAAGTCTAGGACACCATGTCAGATTCACCATTTGACATATCATGTTTTTAATTTCCGCAAGTTTAGCACACCCCTTGGACCTTTTTAGAGATCTCTTGTATAGAGGCACATATATTACAAATAAACTATTCCACAGATCATGAGAACATGGTTCATCATATTTGATTTAAGTCTTCTTAGTAACTACTTCAGCATTTAAGTGGTCATACCTATGATGGTACTGCCATAGTACACACATTCTTTTGTGCTTGCTTCATAAGACAACCCTTTTTTGAATATAAAATAAGGAGAAAACATGAGTTGAGGAAATAAAATTGAAGAAAAGAAATGAATTTAACAAGTCAAACATCATAGAATGCTATGGGGATTTCTAGATTCTCGACGACTTTAATCATTTGAGCCAACTTTGCTTCAGACACACACACACATATTTTTTTAGGTTTCTTGATACCCACTCTTAAATGAGGTGTATATCTTTTTTTGTATTATTATGAAGTGATTTNATAATCATTTGAGCCAACTTTGCTTCAGACACACACACACATATTTTTTTAGGTTTCTTGATGCCCACTCTTAAATGAGGTGTATATCTTTTTTTGTATTATTATGAAGTGATTTTTCTTGGTTTTAAACTATAAAATATATAGCCATGACAGTTCTGTTGCAAACAGCACAACTGCATAGCGACAGAATGATCATTTATCCAAAAACAATTGCAAATCAGCTGTTTTCCAAATGCATAAACCAAACAGTTAGCAAGTTTATTTAGATCAGGGGCAGAACGATCATTTATTGAAAAAGAACTGCAAATCAATTGTTTTTCAAATGTACAAACCAAACAACCAACCAGCTTATCTGGATCAGCTATTGATCAGTAGCTTATCAGGATAAACTGCTTATCTAAATAAGTTGGATAAGCTGTAATTGCCCTAAACATACCCTAACTTAATGAAACATTGATATATAGTAAAATCATTATAAATATAAAAAATTGACTTTCAGATTTTAAATTTTTTTNACTGTTTTCCAAATGCATAAACCAAACAGTTAGCAAATTTATCTAGATCAGGGGCAGAACGATCATTTATTCAAAAATAACTGCAAATCAATTGTTTTTCAAATGTACAAACCAAACAACCAGTCAGCTTATCTGGATCAGCTGTTGATCAGTAGCTTATCAGGATAAACTGCTTATCTAAATAAGTTGGATAAGCTGTAGTTGCCCTAAACATACCCTAAATTAATGAAACATTGATATATAGTAAAATCATTATAAATATAAAAAATTGACTTTCAGATTTTAAATTTTTTTTTCATTTTTTGATTTAGTATGCATGCCTCAGAACTTTTTTTCTTTCTTCTGTCTTTTCCAAAATATCAGCTGTTCTCACAAGCTCTAATGGAAAAGGTTCTTTTTAGTACAAGTCAAACCTAGGGTTTGAAAATTTCATGTAAAATTTCTTTATAGAAGCATAAATTTTATTTCTGAAGAATATAAGAAAGAAAACCTAAGGAATTGTTTGGAATCACTTTCTGTTTTCTATTCTTGTTTTTTTAGTCAGTTTTATTTTTGTTTTGTTTTCTGTTNGATTGTTTGGAATCACTTTCTGTTTTCTATTCTTGTTTTTTTAGTCAGTTTTTTTTTTGTTTTGTTTTCTGTTTTAAGAAAACACGTTTGGTACTTTATGATTTATATATTTTAAAAATAAAAAAATTATAAAACATGTTTGATTGAATATTTTTAATTTTTTATTAAAGAAAAAATCATTTTTGTAAAAATGATTGTGTCCAAGTGCATTCCAGCATTAAGCTCTACTGCCCATGTCTTATACTACATTGTCCTTGCTCCACCCAACACGAAGCATTATCTGTGGCTGGGGCGGCGTGCTGGGGCAGACAACCAATTGGGATNCTGTTTTTAGAAAACACGTTTGGTACTTTATGATTTATATATTTTAAAAATAAAAAAAATTATAAAACATGTTTGATTGAATATTTTTAATTTTTTATTAAAGAAAAAATCATACTTTTTGTAAAAATGATTGTGTCCAAGTGCATTCTAGTATTAAGCTCTACTGCCCATGTCGTATACTACATTTTCCTTGCTCCACCCAACACGAAGCATTATCTGTGGCTGGGGCGGCGTGCTGGGGCAGACAACCAATTGGGATAGGCGGGCAGCACCTGGGGGGAGGGGTGCGACTTGCGATGGCGGGGTGCCAGCGGCCGACGGAGAGCAGTGGGACTCGTTGTTTTTAGTGTTTTAAAAACATGCAAAAACATGTTTCTTTTATTTTTTAGTATTTTAAAAACAGAAGTGTTCATCTAAAAAATAAAACATAAAAATAAAACAAAAAACAGATAAGCAAACACTATTTTTTTATGTTTCCTATTTTTTACTTTCAAAATTAAAAAATAAAATACAAAAATTGATCCCAAATAGCCCTTAATTTTTGTAGTCAAAATTCATACTTAAATTGAGCTTGGTTTGGTTCATCATTATCGAGCCCCTACATTTTCTTGCACGAATGCTTATGGTTTCGATTTGGCATGACGCATTCTTCCCCTCTCACATGGCTCGCTCGGACTGCTTGCTCGTGCACTTTGCTTTCATTATTGTTCTCCCTTGCTTGGTCATTGGCTTGCACGCTATCTCTCTCGCTATCTCTCTTGCTCCTTTACTGGCTCTACCCCTCTTTCTGTTTCATTCCTTCGACTCCTTCCTCTGCTTAATGGTAGTTGTATAAGAGACTATGCAATGANCCTCCCCCTCTTTCTGTTTCATTCCTTCGACTCCTTCCTCTGCTTAATGGTAGTTGTATAAGAGACTATGCAATGANCTACAACATAAAAGCATAAATATCATCATTATTGAGAAATCTTGTCTATTCATTTCTCTTTGGAAACACTTCCTTTTGTGAAATAATTATAATATAGCTTAATTACTTAATTATTTACTATATTATTTGTTTACTTAATTAGTATTTATTAGTATTTATTTGTATTTGTATTCGTGTTTGTCTATCCCTACCTTAACTATGTTTTGTATTTGTATTTATAATATAGCTTAATTACTTAATTAGTATTTATTTGTTTACTTAATTAGTATTTACACGTGATTAGTATTTATTTGTTTACTTAATTATTTACTATATTTCTTTAATATTATTTTTTACTCTTTCTATCTAATTTTATATTCGTTATCTTCTTATTTAGCCATTTAATAAAATTTAATTTCTTAATCTAATTTTTACAATTTTATAATTTAAATTTTATAAATTATGTCCAATCTAATTTTGACTATAGTTAGTTAGACATTAAATTTATGTTTATTTTATCTCGTTATTAAGTTNAGATTAGTATTTATTTGTTTACTTAATTATTTACTATATTTCTTTAATATTATCTTTTACTCTTTCTATCTAATTTTATATTCGTTATCTTCTTATTTAGCCAATTAATAAAACTTAATTTCTTAATCTAATTTTTACAATTTTATAATTTAAATTTTATAAACTATGTCCAATCTAATTTTGACTATAGTTAGTTAGACATTAAATTTATGTTTATTTTATCTCGTTATTAAGTTTGAATGAAATTAATTCATACTAATACGCGGGTTTGATTATTCTTTTGCCCAAATATTTTCTATACTCTTCAATTAGAGTTAAGGTTAATTAATTAAAGATTGTCTTATTTTTTTTTCTCGTCTCCTCAATGCTTAAGATCTTGTAATCCTAACGTTAATTATATCATTTTTTTCTATAATAATTGCAAATTCATGTTTTCTATACATTATCATAAACATTAAAATTTATGTAATTATTTNCTCGTCTCCTCAATGCTTAAGATCTTGTAATCCTAACCTTAATTATATCATTTTTTCTATAATAATTGCAAATTCATGTTTTCTATACATTATCATAAACATTAAAATTTATGTAATTATTTTTAATTCAAATCAACTAATTTATTAAAACTTATTTCTTGTCACTAAATCATTAAGGGCCCGTTTGGGGCAACGTATAGGCGCGGGCGGCGTTTTGAAAACGCCTTCGTGCCGTTTGGATAGTACGTTCAGATAGATTATTCAGAAATGCATTTTTCATTTCCTTAATAGATGGGGCCGCGGAATCGACTCCACGGTCCGCGTCTCGAATCTGCGTTCAAAGGTTATTTCATCCCGTGCCCCTTTTGCTTTTCGTCTCCTCCCTCGCTCGATCTCTCTTGCCCTAGGTCGATCGATCTCTCACACCCTTCTGGTCGAAGTATCTGTTGCAGGGAAGAAGTTTGGACAACAACTTCGTAGTGAGGGCGGTCGAAGGATCTCTGCCCCGATCGAGAACCAGTCAACCGTGGTGAGTTCTTCTTCAAATCCTGTCTCCATGATCGCAAATTTATTCTTGCTGTAACTGAGCATAATTTTCTTCTCGAACGAAGTTTGAGAAAGATGGAAAAAAATAGCATCAATTGAGAAGAGAGAGAGAGAGAGAGAGGTAGAATGGGGGTTATGTCAAGGCGGTTGTTGCCCGTCTGCGTTAGTATCTTTTGCTTCTATCCAGCTTTGAGGTCGAGATCCGGACAACCTGTGAAATGATACAAAAAGCTTTCCAATATCTTTTCTCGCTCTCAGGTAAATATCCTTCTTTGAGATTCTTTTTTGCATGATGTAATTCTTTGGTTTACCTTGTTATTTATATAGAATTGGAACAAGTTGCGTTGTTCATCAGCAANGATTATTCAGAAATGCATTTTTCATTTCCTTAATAGACTGGGCCGCGGAATCGACTCCACGGTCCTCGTCTCGAATCTGCGTTCAAAGGTTATTTCATCCCGTGCCCCTTTTGCTTTTCGTCTCCTCCCTCGCTCGATCTCTCTTGCCCTTAGGTCGATCGAGCTCTCACACCCTTCTGGTCGAAGTATCTGTTGCACGGAAGAAGTTTGGACAACAACTTCGTAGTGAGGGCGGTCGAAGGATCTCTGCCCCGATCGAGAACCAGTCAACCGTGGTGAGTTCTTCTTCAAATCCTGCCTCCATGATCGCAAATTGATTGTTGCTGTAACTGAGCATAATTTTCTTCTCGAACGACGTTTGAGAAAGATGGAAAAAAATAGCATCAACTGAGAAGAGAGAGAGAGAGAGAGGTAGAATGGGGGTTATGTCAAGGCGGTTGTTGCCCGTCTGCGTTAGTATCTTTTGCTTCTATCCAGCTTTGAGGTCGAGATCTGGACAACCTGTGAAATGATACAAAGAGCTTTCCAATATCTTTTCTCGCTCTCAGGTAAATATCCTTGTTTGAGATTCTTTTTTGCATGATTTAATTCTTTGGTTTACCTTGTTATTTATATAGAATTGGAACAAGTTGCGTTGTTCATCAGCAAAATTGATTGGCGTTCTTAAATGGTACTTAGGTGTTTGGTTTAATGCTATCTAGATTAGTGTTGTATGGATAATAAAGTTATTTGGACAACAATAGTGTCCATCAAATGCAACATACTTGGTTCAATGCTACCTTGTTTAAAAAAATGTAAATATTACTTGGAATGATCAATGATTCTTACGTTGTTATTTGTTGGCATTTTTTATAGCCAACATATTTAGCTAATATTTTGATGTTATTAGAGCAAAATTTATGTCATTTGTGAAATTAATTTTTGAAGATATTATCAAACCAAACAAATGTCCCCCTTAAGCAATATAATTTTTCCCTTATGGCATATTCTATTACCTTCATAATATTTATTCCTTTTTTTTGAAGCACAAACGCTTCTAGAGAGTCCTATTATGTCAGACACATGGAAAGTCTAGGACACCATGTCAGATTCACCATTTGGCATATCATGTTTTTAATTTCCGCAAGTTTAGCACACCCCTTGGACCTTTTTAGAGATCTCTTGTATAGAGGCACATATATTACAAATAAACTATTCCACAGATCATGAGAACATGGTTCATCATATTTGATTTAAGTCTTCTTAGTAACTACTTCAGCATTTAAGTGGTCATACCTATGATGGTACTGCCATAGTACACACATTCTTTTGTGCTTGCTTCATAAGACAACCCTTTTTTGAATATAAAATAAGGAGAAAACATGAGTTGAGGAAATAAAATTGAAGAAAAGAAATGAATTTAACAAGTCAAACATCATAGAATGCTATGGGGATTTCTAGATTCTCGACGACTATAATCATTTGAGCCAACTTTGCTTCAGACACACACACACATATTTTTTTAGGTTTCTTGATGCCCACTCTTAAATGAGGTGTATATCTTTTTTTGTATTATTATGAAGTGATTTTTCTTGGTTTTAAACTATAAAATATATAGCCATGACAGTTCTGTTGCAAACAGCACAACTGCATAGCGACAGAATGATCATTTATCCAAAAACAATTGCAAATCAGCTGTTTTCCAAATGCATAAACCAAACAGTTAGCAAGTTTATTTAGATCAGGGGCAGAACGATCATTTATTGAAAAAGAACTGCAAATCAATTGTTTTTCAAATGTACAAACCAAACAACCAACCAGCTTATCTGGATCAGCTATTGATCAGTAGCTTATCAGGATAAACTGCTTATCTAAATAAGTTGGATAAGCTGTAATTGCCCTAAACATACCCTAACTTAATGAAACATTGATATATAGTAAAATCATTATAAATATAAAAAATTGACTTTCAGATTTTAAAATTTTTTTTCATTTTTTGATTTAGTATGCATGCCTCAAAACTTTTTTTCTTTCTTCTGTCTTTTCCAAAATATCAGCTGTTCTCACAAGCTCTAATGGAAAAGGTTCTTTTTAGTACAAGTCAAACCTAGGGTTTGAAAATTTCATGTAAAATTTCTTTATAGAAGCATAAATTTTATTTCTGAAGAATATAAGAAAGAAAACCTAAGGGATTGTTTGGAATCACTTTCTGTTTTCTATTCTTGTTTTTTTAGTCAGTTTTTTTTTTGTTTTGTTTTCTGTTTTAAGAAAACACGTTTGGTACTTTATGATTTATATATTTTAAAAATAAAAAAATTATAAAACATGTTTGATTGAATATTTTTAATTTTTTATTAAAGAAAAAATCATTTTTGTAAAAATGATTGTGTCCAAGTGCATTCCAGCATTAAGCTCTACTGCCCATGTCTTATACTACATTGTCCTTGCTCCACCCAACACGAAGCATTATCTGTGGCTGGGGCGGCGTGCTGGGGCAGACAACCAATTGGGATAGGCGGGCAGCACCTGGGGGGAGGGGTGCGACTTGCGATGGCGGGGTGCCAGCGGCAGACGGAGAGCAGTGGGACTCGTTGTTTTTAGTGTTTTAAAAACATGCAAAAACATGTTTCTTTTATTTTTTAGTATTTTAAAAACAGAAGTGTTCATCTAAAAAATAAAACAAAAAACAGATAAGCAAACACTATTTTTTTATGTTTCCTATTTTTTACTTTCAAAATTAAAAAATAAAATACAAAAATTGATCCCAAATAGCCCTTAATTTTTGTAGTCAAAATTCATACTTAAATTGAGCTTGGTTTGGTTCATCATTATCGAGCCCCTACATTTTCTTGCACGAATGCTTATGGTTTCGATTTGGCATGACGCATTCTTCCCCTCTCACATGGCTCGCTCGGACTGCTTGCTCGTGCACTTTGCTTTCATTATTGTTCTCCCTTGCTTGGTCATTGGCTTGCACGCTATCTCTCTCGCTATCTCTCTTGCTCCTTTACTGGCTCTACCCCTCTTTCTGTTTCATTCCTTCGACTCCTTCCTCTGCTTAATGGTAGTTGTATAAGAGACTATGCAATGATGCTTATGACATCTAATTGACATCGTTTTAACAGGTGTCAATTTACGTCTCCATTTTTATTTCAGGGAAATTTACGGGCATTCCACAATTCTTTTGTATTTACATTTTTGATGCCTAAAGTTTGATTTTTACATCTATAACACCATGATAAGGGTGTAAACAAGCCTAACTTGAGCAAGCCTAGAGCTTGTTCGTGTTCGGATCGTTTGAATTTTATTTGCTCGAAATAGCTCGTGAATAGCTCTGTTTATGTTCTACTCAATTCAAATTCAGATCTGTTTGAATTAGGTTGTGTTCAATTTTAAGCACCAGAGGCTGCATATTTTGTTTGATTCAAAATCAAATTTGTTCGAATTAGGTATACTTCGATAATATTATTGTATGCATCATATCTGAGGAGTAGTTTCATCATATGAGGATGATTTTCAAGGTTTTGTGGTCGGAAAAATTATATGCCCACTCGAAGTAGTGCCACTTCATGCCAGCTTAGATATTTTTCTTGGGTTATATTGTATCCAATGCAGACGTTCAGATAGACCCGAGAATGACAGAGGCGATCGTGAGTTGGACGACCCCATAGTCCTTTACTTGGTTGAAACAACTCTTGGGACTGACATCCTTTTACAGGTGGTTCATCAAGAGCTTCAACATTATTACCTCTCCTAACAAAGATTTTGAAAGGGGAGAAGTTTCAGTGGACAAAGGCCGCCCAGTCCAGCTTTGATACTCTGAAGGAGAATGTGACACATGCCTCACTATTAGCCTTCTTAGATTTCAGTCAGTTATTTGAGGTGAAGTGTGACATCTCTAATGCAAGAATCAGAGTAGTGTCGCCAGGGAGGACACCATATATTTTACATCAGTGAGAAGTTGAATGAGTTTAGAAGAAAGTATTCAACATACGACAAACAGATCTATGCCATTGTGTGAGCCATCGACCACTGGAGCCATTACTTGCCGACGAGCGAGTTCACTTTATTCAAAGATCATGAGAAGCTGAGATTCTTGAATAGCCAGAGTAAGCTAAAGAGTAGATATGCTTCGTGGGTTGAGTTCTTGGTGTCATTCCTTTTCAAGTTTAAACACAAGGTCTGAAGTCAGAATCATGTAGTTGATGCCTTGAGCCTCCACCATTTACTGATTACCTTCCTGTAGTCTAGAGTGGTGGGATTTGAGATTATGAAGTTGTACATGGCAGACAAGGATTTCAGGGAAATTTGGAAGTAGTGTCAGGAGAGGCCCATATGGACATACCATCGAGATGATGGTTATCTGTTCTACCAAAACAAGGTGCGTGTGGCCAGAAGTTTGTTGAGAGAAACCATCATCCAGGAGTCACAACGGGGACTAAAAGGATATTTTGGCAGAGACAAGACCCTTGTGCTAGTGAAATAACACTTATACCCGCCACACCTAATNGCTCGAAATAGCTCGTGAATAGCTTTGTTTATGTTCTACTCAATTCAAATTCAGATTTGTTTGAATTAGGTTGTGTTCAATTTTAAGCACCAGAGGCTGCATATTTTGTTTGATTCAAAATCAAATTTGTTCGAATTAGGTATACTTCGATAATATTATTGTATGCATCATATCTTAGGAGTAGTTTCATCATATGAGGATGATTTTCAAGGTTTTGTGGTCGGAAAAATTATATGCCCACTCGAAGTAGTGCCACTTCATGCCAGCTTAGATATTTTTCTGGGGTTATATTTTATCCAATGCAGACGTTCAGATAGACCCGAGAATGACAGAGGCGATCTCGATGGTATGTCCATAATCCTTTACTTGGTTGAAACAACTCTTGGGACTAACATCCTTTTACAGGTGGTTCATCAAGAGCTTCAACATTATTACCTCTCCTAACAAAGATTTTGAAAGGGGAGAAGTTTCAGTGGACAAAGGCCACCCAGTCCAGCTTTGATACTCTGAAGGAGAATGTGACACATGCCCCACTATTAGCCTTCTTAGATTTCAGCCAGTTATTTGAGGTGAAGTGTGACATCTCTAATGCAAGAATCAGAGTAGTGTCGCCAGGGAGGACACATATATTTTACATCAGTAAGAAGTTGAATGAGTTTAGAAGAAAGTATTCAACATACGACAAACAGATCTATGCCATTGTGTGAGCCATCTACCACTGGAGCCATTACTTGCCGACGAGCGAGTTCACTTTATTCAAAGATCATGAGAAGCTGAGATTCTTGAATAGCCAGAGCAAGCTAAAGAGTAGATATGCTTCGTGGGTTGAGTTCTTGGTGTCATTCCTTTTCAAGTTTAAACACAAGGTCTGAAGTCAGAATCATGTAGTTGATGCCTTGAGCCTCCGCCATTTACTGATTATCTTCCTGCAGTCTAGAGTGGTGGGATTTGAGATTATGAAGTTGTACATGGCAGACAAGGATTTCAGGGAAATTTGGAAGTAGTGTCAGGAGAGGCCCATATGGACATACCATCGAGATGATGGTTATCTGTTCTACCAAAACAAGGTGCGTGTGGTCAGAAGTTTGTTGAGAGAAACCATCATCCAGGAGTCACAACGGGTACTAAAAGGATATTTTGGCAGAGACAAGACCCTTGTGCTAGTGAAATAACACTTATACCCGCCACACCTAATGAGAAATGTGGGGTGATATGTCCGTTAATGCTGAATGCCACTTGCCAAGACCGAGGACAAAATACAGGGTTGTACATACCACTACCGATACCAGAGGCCCCTTGGGCAGACATCAATATGAATTTTGTGGTGGTTTTCCGTGGACACAAGAGAACAAAGATTCAGTGATGGTCGTGGTTGACATATTCTAAAAAATGTCTCTTTTTGTGCTGTGCCACAAGATGCTAGACCCGTCCCATGTTGCTGATTTGTGCAGTAGGGAGATTGTGAGGCTGCATGGAATACCTCAGACCATTGCCTTTAATAGGGGTGTCAAATTTTAGAGTCACGTATGAAGAACCCTTTGAGGAAAACTTGGTACTAAATTCCAATTATGCTCGGCTGCTCATCCACAGATAGATGGTTAGACATAAGCGGTGAACAAGAAAGAGCTTGAGAAACCCCTCAAGGTGCTTCATAGTAAAGAACATCAAGCATTGTGAACTGCTACTAACTTAAGCTGAGTTTACATACAACAGATTTGCAAGCCAGATTATAGGACGCATGCCTTTTCAGATTGTGTATGGGTGCATTCCTTTCATTCCTCTTGAGTTAGTACTAGTTTTTTTTTTACGTCGGAGATCAACAGGGATGCTGAGGCAAGAGTTCAGGAAATTTAGAGGCTACACGAGCTGGTTGAGAAAAAAAGATCACCAAACAGAATCACAAATACCAGAAGCAAGCTAATAAATCTAGGAGAAATATGACCTTCTAAGAGGGGGAGATCTTGCGTGGATCAGATTGAAGAGAAGGTTTTCTCCATGATCGTTCAGAGAATTCAAGCTCGGAGTAGATAGACTTTTCAAAAGCATCATGAAGTTGAATGATAATGCATACAAGATTGATTTACTGGGGGATTACAACATCTTTGCTTCCNTTACGTCGGAGATCAACAGAAATGCTGAGGCAAGAGTTCAGGAAATTTAGAGGCTATACGAGCTGGTTGAGAAAAAAATATCACCAAACAGAATCACAAATACCAGAAGCAAGCTAATAAATCTAGGAGAAATATGACCTTCTAAGAGGGGGAGATCTTGCGTGGATCAGATTGAAGAGAAGGTTTTCTCCATGATCGTTCAGAGAATTCAAGCTCAGAGCAGATAGACTTTTCAAAAGCATCATGAAGTTGAATGATAATGCATACAACATTGATTTACTGGGGGATTACAACATGTTTGCTTCCTTCAACGTGGACGATTTGACTCCATACTAATAGGACATAAATGCTTCGATAAATGAGGTCGAAGCTCTCCCAACCCTAAGAGATTGACAGGGGCACGAACGAGGCAGGAGCGAGAAGACTGAACCTATCACACCCCAACTATCTCCCTTTGTAGAGTCAATCATAGTACGACAGAGGCTGGCAATTTGGTTATACCAACTTTCATCAGCTCTTGTCGACTTTTATAATTAGGACACAGTGGGTGATGAATTAGTCTAATTGGATCACTGCAACATACATGATAAAATTGCATAAACATACTCAGAAACATGAAAATCATAAATCCAAAATATAAAAAATATACAAAATTGTTAAATCCAATATAATAAAAATACGTATCCAAAATATGTANTTGCTTCCTTCAACGTGGAAGATTTGACTCCATACTAATAGGACATGGATGCTTCGATAAATGAGGTCGAAGCTCTCCCAACCCTAAGAGATTGACAGGGGCACGAACGAGGCAGGAGCGAGAAGACTGAACCTATCACACCCCAACTATCTCCCTTTGTAGAGTCAATCATAGTACAACAGAGGCTGGCAATTTGGTTATACCAACTCTCATAAGCTCTTGTCGATTTTTATAATTAGGACATAGTGGGTGATGAATTAGTCTAATTGGATCGCTGCAACATACATTATACAATTGCATAAACATACTCAGAAACATGAAAATCCTAAATCCAAAATATAAAAAATATACAAAATTGTTAAATCCAATATAATAAAAATACGTATCCAAAATATGTANTGGGTTATATTGTATCCAATGCAGACGTTCAGATAGACCCGAGAATGACAGAGGCGATCGTGAGTTGGACGACCCCATAGTCCTTTACTTGGTTGAAACAACTCTTGGGACTGACATCCTTTTACAGGTGGTTCATCAAGAGCTTCAACATTATTACCTCTCCTAACAAAGATTTTGAAAGGGGAGAAGTTTCAGTGGACAAAGGCCGCCCAGTCCAGCTTTGATACTCTGAAGGAGAATGTGACACATGCCTCACTATTAGCCTTCTTAGATTTCAGTCAGTTATTTGAGGTGAAGTGTGACATCTCTAATGCAAGAATCAGAGTAGTGTCGCCAGGGAGGACACCATATNTATTCCTTGTGATATTTAAATCATCATTTCTGTATTAAGCATTTAGAAGACATTACATGTATTATAGATAAAACATAATAAATGAATACTTGCAGGGAATTCATATTTTAAGTATAGTTATATGTAACATAGACCGATCGTAGCATTACATGTATCATAAGAAAAGTAAACGTGCATTAATATATTCAATAGTAGGTATCCATTCACAATATGCAAAAAATTCTAAGTGCATCTGTGTCAACATAGAAATCATATGAAAGCTTATAAAATATTTTTCTTAAACTAGCACAAAATTATTTTATCTGACTTGACGGAGTAGCCCTACGATGAGTGCTCATACGCTCTTCTCGAGCTCACCGTCTCCTATAGACAACCTATGGCTACAACATAGGGTTTCATTAATTCTGGTTCATAGCATGAATTAACAAAAAAAAAAAAAGACTTTGTTTGCCAAAACATATCTTAAAAGGACTTCTCAGCATAACTGATCCGTCCGAAACTGCTTAATTTTCTTCCTATCACTTTTAACCACACCACCCCTATGCTGATTTTGTGCTATAATATTTTTAGAAGCTTACAAAATCAATTACGACACTTCCATCACAAAATTGGTGCCTTCAACGACTACTAGAAATTGTTCATAGCACGAAAAATGAGGTAAACATCAATACGAAAGTGAGAGGAAGGAAATGAATGCTTAAATTGCATCGAAGAGGGATATATACTCACCCAAAGACCACGAAAGCTTGAAATGAAAGTCTGTGACTTACAGGACTGCCACTCGTTTTGTTGTTGCTCGACCCGCTGCACTATAACAAAAGTTGGGCCTTCTGAAGGGCCGCTGCTGATCTATATGTGAGAGGGAGAGGTGAAATCAGAAAGAAGGGAATTAATTCAAGAGGAAGGGGAGGAAAATCAAAGCTCTNTTGATCTATATGTGAGAGGGAGAGGTGAAATCAGAAAGAAGGGAATTAATTCAAGAGAGAGGGGAGGAAAATCAAAGCTCTGTACTCATTCGACCAAAATTAAAGAATAATAGGGGCGTAAGTCGGTGGAGAACACTAATAAAGTGATTAGGGAAAAGGATTAAGAAATAATTAAGGTCTGTTTTGGATCACTTTCTGTTTTTTTTTGGGCTTTAGTCTGTTTTATTTTTAATTTATTTATATTTTTTGTTTTTAGAAAATACGTGTAATTCTGTTATGATTTATATGTTTTTATTCAAAAATAAAAAACATATTTGGTTGGATATTTTTAATTTTTTAAAGAGAAAACTAAAATTTTTATAAATAACTGGGTTCACGTGTGCTCTAGTTTTAAGCTCTGCTGCCTATGACGTATATGACGTCTTCNGAGTGATTAGGGAAAATGATTAAGAAATAATTAAGGTCTGTTTTGGATCACTTTCTGTTTTTTTTTGGGCTTTTGTCTGTTTTATTTTTAATTTATTTATATTTTTTGTTTTTAGAAAATACGTGTAATACTGTTATGATTTATATGTTTTTATTTAAAAATAAAAAACATATTTGGTTGGATATTTTTTAATTTTTTAAAGAGAAAACTAAACTTTTTATAAATAACTGGGTTCACGTGTGCTCTAGTTTTAAGCTCTGCTGCCTATGACGTATATGACGTCTTCCTTGCTCCACACAGTACGAAGTATTACATGTGGGCGGGCAGACAACAGCTGGCGACAGGCATCAACTGGTGGGGGCGGAAATAGGTGGGCAGTAGCGGGCGAGTGGCAAGCGGTGGCGGTTGGCCTGGGCTGATGAAGGTAGCGAGCAGGGTCTAACGGTAGGGGCGGGCTTGGCTGGGTAGGGGCCAGCAATGGGTGGTGAGGGTTGGGCGGCCTTGGGGGGTTTTGGGGGG